>SMGT01011873.1:33935-47874 GCA_004794575.1 Lanistes nyassanus | reverse complement strand
CCACCACCACCACCACCACCACCACCCTCCAAGGCCTGGATCAATTAATGTAAAGGGGGGAGGCTGCATGGAATGTTTTTGTGGCGTCTTGGCAGCCCTGCCTCCTTTTCCCTCAAATCAAGCAGCCACCCACCTGATATTCCGCCATCCTTTCTCGCAGCCAGTCCGAGAACTTGGTGCGGCTGTCGCTGTCGCAGGTGGCCCCCACGCTCCAGACGAGCGCGAAGAGAAACCACGGCTCCACCAGCTTCTCCACCATCGCCAGCATCTGGGGCAGCGGCGGCTTCTCGCCCTGTTCGTGTCACGTGCGCGTCAAAAGTTGACCGACAATCGGCTGTACCGGAAGTCTCTGTGCTTGGGTGCTAACCCTGATCCTTTTGACCTTTCTTTCTTCGTTTCCTTTCTTTTTTTTCTTTTTTTCGTTCTTCGTTTCCTTTCTTTCTTTCTTCGTTTTCTTTCTTTCTTTCTTCGTTTTCTTTCTTTTTGTCTTCGTTTTCTGTCTTTCTGTCTGTCTTTCGGTGTCTGTCTTTGTGCCTATCTTTCTGCCTGTCTTTCTGCCTGTCTTTCTGCCTGTCTTTCTGTGTGTCTGTCTTTCTGTCTGTCTTTCTGTCTGTCTTTCTTACAAATAGGAGACACGTTCGTCAGCTGAAGGAAGGTCTTCAGGAGGCGAGAAAACGCGACGAGCGTACGAACCTCTTTCTGCGTGAACTGCCCGAAGAAACAAAACAACAGCTTGAGCAGACTGAACACGAGGCCTCCGTCGGTAGTTCCCACGATCTCCCGCGCTTCCTTGCGCAAGAAGGAAATGGCAGGCTGAAACATAAATGGACCGTGGAGACTTTATTCGTGTTACATCGACTTCTAACTCTCGAAGCACCACAATCAGCAACTTCCAGGAAATGCAACGAAATTTCATCCAGCCCACTTACCTGAAAGATCGCTAGATGGCTTAGGTAGCCCGACCATGCAGGCAGCTAGACCACGCAGGCAGCTAGATCACGTAGGCAGCTAGATCACGTAGGTAGCTAGATCACGTAGGTAGCTAGACCACCCAGGCAACTAGATCACGTAGACAGCTAGATCATGTATGTAGCTAGATCACGTAGGTAGCTAGATCACGCAGGTAGCTAGATCGCGTAGGTAGCTAGACCACCCAGGTAGCTAGACCACCCAGGCAGCTAGACCACCCAGACAGCTCAATCACGTAGGTAGCTAGAGCACGCAGGTAGCTAGATCACATAGGTAGCTAGAGCACGCAGGTAGCTAGATCATGCTCGCTTACAAATCTTCGTCTCTTGCGCCACCCTTTTTTCGGTAAATGAATTTCAGAGAAATGAAACCTATGGACCCGCATTTAAAAGTATTGCTGAAGGGACTAGCGACTGATTGTAGACGGGGAAATGTGTCGTCACCTCCATGAAGAAATCGAAGAGAGCTTTGAAGGTCTCGCGATGCGGCTGGATGCTGGGAGGAAGCGTGTTCAGCCAGCAGTCCACGAACGGTTCCAGGCCGATGTAGCTGGGCTCCATGTACACCATGCCACAGCGACTGACTGTAGCAGGTGAGGCCACAGCCAGGTCAGCCACCTCGAACATCATAGTCATTGGCTGAAAAACAACACCGACGGCTTTGACAAATTATTCGTTCTCTGCCATCGTGCAGTGTAAAAACAAAATGCAGGTCAAAAGATATCCCATGAGATTTGGGGCCTTAGGGGAGTAGAGGTGCGTGTATGAGACCCCCACTTTTCTGTAGGCCATCTTCGTAAGGGGGGGTAGCTGTCTCCTCTTCCTCGTTTTTCCCTTTGTTGAACATAACGTTTTTCAAAAGGTGACTCGCTGCTATTGTAAAGTACAAAATGCTGAGTCAACAAGAACGTTTCTACTTATTTCAGTGAATCCAAAACAAGTGTTTCTGAGACGCGTTTTTCCTACTTGCATCTAAGCCAAGAAGACGGGATAACTGGATGTTACTTTAGCTGAGTGAAGTACGGTGAGTACAGCAGTAGCGACATCGATCGTTACAGAGGGTCAGAGAGTGGTTGGAAGTATGTACATTCCCAATTTAAGGCATGTTCTTGTGACGGAAGCCCTGGAGACCTCAGTGACGGCTGCTGTTGCACTATCAAGCAAGGTCCTCGTTGTCTTAGGAGTCTGCCCCCCCCCCCAACTCCACTCCACCCAATCTTCGTGTGTGCCAGATAAGTCTAAGCTCTTAGTCTAAGCTCTGCTAAAGTTACATTGCAACCCCCTCTCTCACCCCGACCGAGTCATACCTAAGACTTAATAATTGGCAATCTAGTAGCTGCCCTGCCCTGCCAGACGCCTGACACTACAGGGAACAGTACTAGGACTGGTTGGTCCGGTGTCAGTATGATGTGATTCGGTGGGACTGCAGCCTGTGTTGCGACATCAGTCCCACGGTGGCAGCACATTATCCTTATCTCAATCAACACCGTCCTGATTTGCACCTGGTTTGCGGCGGGACGTTAAGCAACAAACAAACAAACAAACAAAAAACCCAACCTCAGTCAGTTTGATGATCTCGCCGCTTGTCAGACACAGCTTCTTGTTGTCGTCCAGCACAGTGTTCATGTTCTCGATCCACACGGCGTCCACCGGCCCGTCGAACACGTACCATCGCTTGTCGGCGTTATCGGTGGCAGCACCGACGCGAATCAGCGACGACAGGATCCCGTCCGTCCTGCGACGAGGACATTACCTCCTTCACAACCTCACATCCGGATGTAACACTTCGTCAGCGGCAGGCACAGGCACCGATTTGTAACCGTTTTGAAAGAAGCGCAAGCCATTTGGAGCCGAGTGTAGTGGGGTTTGGTGTGACATGATGGAATGCAGCGTGTAGTGTAGTGTAGTGTAGTGTAGTGTAGTGTAGTGTAGTGTAGTGTAGTGTAGTGTAGTGTAGTGTTTGTTTTGTCTTCAAAAAGGATTGAGTTTTCAAAAGCGATCTACTTCCTCAAATGGTTTTCTGCGAAATAACCGAAAGTGGCGAAGCAAAGTCTCTCCACACAACCAATAAAAGTAAACAAGCAAACATTAAATCAAGCTTAAGCGCTAAAAACTTGGATGGACAAACGAGCTATGGAAATAACAAGATAATTCATCTCGTTCAACGCAGATTCATAAAATACACACAATTTACACAAAAAGGACGCTGAATGTGATCTTTCAACGATTTAAGGCATTGTTTGCAGCGATGATGTTTACCGAATCTCCTAATTGGGACTGCGAGTCCTTTTAAGCGAGGTCAAGGTTGTAACAAGTCGACTCACCACTCGTGGGTGATCAGGTCAAACTCGCCGTACAGCTGACCCATGGTGATGGACTTGGGGTTCAGGACGTACGTGTGCACCTTCTCAAAGCAGGCGCCAGAGGGCGACATTGTTCCCGCCAAAGAGGTCATTGCGCCCTGAAGCACCTCGTAGCACTGATTGAGAAGGTGTAACAGAAGGTTATTGGACACGGTAAGACCAGCACGAGGCGCTAACCGCAGCATGTCGACAGACAGCTGTGTGGACGTACAACAAACCATTCCAACAGGCAAAGGTGGTCTAAGCCGCTATCACACGACCAGCGTGCAGCTGTTTCAGACACAAGCATTCTACAGCAGCTGTTCTTGAAAATGTTTCCTAAAACAAATTCAGAATCTGCCATGTCACACGATGGTCTTCTTGAAGAAAGTGTTTCTCGTCAAAAACCGAAAACCAATATGTTTCTACAAAATTGTATTGCTGAACATGTTGTTTGCTGCTCGTGTGACCATACCTTGAGCCACAGGGCAGATCGAAAACATCAAATCCTGACAGTCCAGCGTACAAAAAAATCAAGATAAAATAAAATAAAATAAAATAAGGTGAATCAAAAATTAACATGCGAACCGCCAGTCAAGAAGGAACATTTCCGGACAAAGCATCTATTATTATTTATACTTCTTTAAAATCTAGGCGGCTCTTTGACATTTTGTGGAATAAAAAAATCCTCTGTGGTGTGAAAACGTGTAAGAAACGTTTTATTCTGGACAGATACTCGATGGACTTTTTCAGAAACAACTTCCAGACGACTACATCCTTCAGCTGCAGCACCTTTGTTTTCCCCGCCCCTGCAGGCCCCACCAACATCAAGCCGTGACGAACCACTGTAGTCTCATACAACTGGATGCATTTCTTCATGAAACCTTGCAACATAAAGTTTAATGTAAGAAACAGAATACTTCTGGCCTCTCAGCTAGCCGATAGTTTAAGGTTCACTCGTGAGCGACAAAAAGATGTAAGCTTTTGGCATTTTTATCCAATATTACACAAGCTAATTTCACCCTTTAGAACTGTTACTGGCCAGCACTTTTTTCCAAATAAACGCGCCCTGCAAACGAAGTCTAACAAAACAATATACCTGGTACATCTCTCAGATTTAATGTTGTGCAGGTTTTGCGCAGATATTCGTCCAGAGAACCATAATCAATGGGCTGTTCGCTGAAGATAACAATACATAGCATCAAACATCCTGACAAACTCTTGAAGGCAGCGGTAGAACTTTAATAAGGCGAAAAGAAAATTACTACTCATTTAACTTTTGTACTAGAAAAGCGACACCCAACAGCAAGGAAGCAAAATTAAATATCGTTTATATACTTTCTTCCAGCTGGAGACAGGTGAAAGAAAACAGTTCTTAAAATGTCTGAATTTTAACACAGAAATGATGTGCAAAAACCTTTGGACCTTGGTGTCCTCCATTAGACCTTTTTCATATATATATATAATGAAATATAACATTATAATATAAAATAAAAAATATAATTTTCCAAATTGATCAAATAATAAATAAAAAAGAAATTAAAACCATTTTAAAAATCAGACAATAAAAGGAAATACACGACGACATACAGCCAAAATGACATGCTGGAAACAAAATAGTATACAAACGTCCTCCTTACGCCAGCGCACTGCAAAAGGAAGGAAATGAAATCTTTACTGGCCTCTGTACTTTGCTGTTGTGTTTTTGAATGTTCACCATACCAAACAATTCATAATACTATCAAGAACCCCGTGCCTCTGGAATACCTATCAAACTAGAAAACAGTGTGATTTGATTATGTCCACCTAATATTTTTCCTCTCCTGAGTCTAGACAAACCGAAGCAACTGTAGACCTGTATTAAGATATTTCTGTCTCAGATGTACTGAAGCAAATTTTGGCCACTCAAGTTTGGTAATTATATCACGAGAGTAAAAAAATTGCTGCTTGTTTTCCTCATGGCATTATGCATGTGTTAAGATTCATGTAGCGTATTCCGAAAAAGTGCCATGCCAGACGCAGACGATACGCAGACGACAGGACAGAACGTCACCTGATGGCCGGGAAGAGGTCAGACACGATGCCACTGAAGAGCTTTAGGTCATCCACCAGGAACTTGGGCACGTTGACGTCACGAATGGCTCGCAGAACAATCAGTTCCTGAAAAAAAATTAAGGTCAAAACAAAAACAACAGCGTCAACATGTTTTCGATAGCATACGCGATACTTTGCATAGTTTTCCCACTTTGAGGAATTTTTCTACTTTGTTTCATATCTACTTCTCTCAGGAATATGATAAAGGCTTGAACAGACGACCCTTCGTCTATAAATTTTTTTAAAAATGCATCGTACCTCGTTCATGTCAGGCGACTGTCTTTTCAAGTTACCAGCTGCCGAAATCACACTCTTCACTGCTCTCATTCCAAAATCGTAATGGTCCTAAAGGTAAAAACATTTTGTCAAGTTTTTCCTCAATGTTCCTGACTTGTAGCCAGGTTTTTCCAGAGTCTATTACTGGAACTTATCAGGTACAAACCTCACACCAACTTCCAACTCCAAACTTGGATTTTAAAAAAATTAATGACCAGTCCAGTCCCCATATAAATGAAAGAAACGAATTCTAGGTAATTTCTATTTATATATGCAAAGGCTCAGCATAAAAACATCTAAGCTTTCTGTCTGTAGTGTAATAACTGCCCTTGACCACAAACCCCACAGGTCTTCGTCACCTGAGAGCTAAGTTGTTCAGAGGACAGCTTGAAAGTTGTGGTAATTTTCTTGGAAAGAATCTTGGCTTCCGCGAAGCCGAACGAGAAAAGGCTGATCTCCGCAATCAGAGCGTAGTCTGGCACCATCATGGCCACTGGCCGGAACAGGGCCTGCAACGCAACATTTCACTCTCGTCTCACACCTTGTAGAACTCGCCCGATGTCATGGACTTTAAAATCGCCTTTTGCAGGTGCTTAGATGGCAGACAAACATTTAGATACCTTAAGGACAGGGAATAGAGACAGTTCTCAGTTCCTTGAGATGCTAAAACACAATCCTTACAGTTCCTTGAGATGCTAAAACACAATCCTTACAGTTCCTTAAGATGCTAAAACACAATCCTTACAGTTCCTTAAGATGCTAAAACACAATCCTTACAGTTCCTTAAGATGCTAAAACACAATCCTTACAGTTCCTTGAGATGCTAAAACACAATCCTTACAGTTCCTTAAGATGCTAAAACACAATCCTTACAGTTCTCTACCTTCAAGTTGTCGGGTAGTTCTGTTCGCCCAGCGTACCCTGGGTTCATGGTAATGAAGACGGCGACTGATGGCCTCAAGACGATCTCTATGCCTTCGAAAATAAATCGCTCGGCCTGCAGATTGAAAATAAGCTTTTTACCTCAATGGCTTTCTCTCGAAAGGCCGATAGCTATACTCCTTAATTTAGAATATTTTTGTTTGCAGCATTCGTTATCCATAATTTTAACGATCATCTTCATTGTTTCAGTACACTTAATGTTGCTCCCACACTGTTTGATATCGTAAAACGTAAACGGTGATAGAGAACTAGTCCAGCTCCGCGTAACAAGGACGTCAGATTTTGATTGAAAAATCTTCTCCCCCCCCCCCCCCCCCCCCACCAAAAACATCCTCCTGAACTATACTGCTCCGAAAATATGTGTCTGAAGAGACTAAGTGATCAAATTTTGAGAAAGTTTAATTATATCTTTGGAACAGATGGCTGGACTAGCTCTTTAACTACAGCATACATCCAGCTCAGTCGGACCATGTGACTCAGGCATAAAGCAAGCCTCCGCAGCAGGCTAGCTCTGACGTACGCGCTGTTGCTGCGCTTTCTGGATCGTCGTGACTTGCTGCGCGACTACGGACAGCACCTCGATGTCGATGCGGTTGAATTCGTCAAAACACGCCCAGGCGCCGGAACTGCAACACAAGCAGGCAGTCCAGGTGTTGGTGGTTCCAGAATGAAAGCTTTATTCTGATTCTGTCTCTGCCAGCCGACTTGATTTCCACAAAAAGATTCAAGAAACAAGACCGACCAACAACACAACAACTGAGATTTGGTTTGCTTGTTTAATGTTTAACTTCAGGATGCAAACAGAGGCAGTCTCAGACGGGATTAGAAAGGGAGAGAGTGATGAAGGGTTGTGGTGGTAGGAGAAAGGGGGAGAAAACAATGCGGGAGAAATCCCTGGTCCTGAAAACAGGCCCCACATGCAGCCGAACACGGGATTCGAACTCTCTGAATCGGTGGCAAACGTGTTAATAGCAAACTATGAGACAAATACCTCGCCAGTCCTTTGAAAAATTTCCCCATTGCCAAGACGTCCAGCTGGTCGGAGCAGTTGAAGACGACACACTGAATGGCAAACGCCTTCCCCAGATCCTGTTCACATCAAGAATTAATTTTAAAACGTCATCATTAACTGCGGACGGGTTCTTGTATTTTTGACGTGACCATAAGTAAGAAGGGTATACTTTAGTAGCTGGTAGCATACAGACAAATGGAAGACAGGAAACGTGCGTCTAAAACGACTGGTATATCTTGGTCCTTTTTCTGTCTCCTGTGATCCCTCCCTCATTCTACCGCCCTGGTATGCAGTTAGTTTGGGGCGGGACGTTAAGAACCAACCAACCAACCAACCAACCAACCAACCAACCAACCAACCAACCAACCAACCAACCAACCAACCAAACAACCCCCCCCCCACCCTCCCTCATCCTACCTGAAATTTATTTGCCCAGTTTTGTTAAACGGACTCATCCATCCATCTGCCATCCATCATCCATCCATCAAAGAGCTGCACCATACTTATATGTTATCATCTCAGTAACCAGAACATTTCTATTCAGCAGTTTTAACAACCCCTCCCCTTCTCCCTCCCTCTCTCTCTCTCTCTCTCTCTCTCTCTCACACACACACACACATCACTGCAAGCTTACGGAGTGGTTAAGACAATGCATAGTACTTGAAAACTTCGTCACCCTAGACAACTTGCAGGAATTTGAGGCACCTGAAAGGTAGTCGGACAGCGGTAGAAGTGTTTAGTTGTGCTCGCGAATGTTTGCTACCGCACAATACCTTTGCAAGCTGCCTGGCACAATTATCGGAATCGTCAAATAGAAACTCACCTTTGTCGTCTCAGTCTTGCCTGTCCCAGCGGGACCTGCCGGTGCACCTCCGAACTTGAGATGCAGCGCGCCCGTCAAGGTCAGGTAGCACCTGACAACAGCGACCGGGTATGTCCGCTGAACATCGTCTTCTTTTCTTCGTACGCTCAAAGATTTCACACCAATCAGCACCCCCATCCACCCCGATAAATGGTAACTACACTTCCCCTTGCAGTGCGTTTCCGGTTAGGACTAACCCAACTGCTTACCGCGTGATGGTGACAAACTCTCACCTGTCTGTGAGGGGAGTGATGACCAGGCGCAAGGTGTTCCCCAGGTACTCGTAGCCATAAGGGAACTGGGCGTTAACGGCTCGCTGGTACAAGTTCTCGTCCTCCATCCAGTAGTACCTGTGAGGGAACAGACACGCCATTTCAGCGACAGGAATAGCCTCCGTCCGAACTCCCGACATCTCTTTTCCGTCTTTGAATGAAGCCCTGAGTTTCACAGGCGTCTGTTGTAACTATAGTGACCAGCGCGTATTCGGCGTCTCTGTGTGTGACACAGCAGGCCGACATACGTCCGTTTTTTGGGGAAAGATATAAGAAAAACACAACAAATAAAATAAAAACAAACAAAAGCCCAGTGACACTTTTTGCGCTACTGTCAGGCGCAGCAAGTAGCACACAAGCTTATCTATCGATCGTTCCACGCACACGCATAAGCACACACACACACACACACACACAGATAGATACAGATACAGATACAGATACAGATACAAATGAAAAGACGGCGACAGACAGAGAGAGAGGGGCAGAGAGAGAGAGGGAGGGGGGAGAGCACAAACTTGTAATAAAAGAACAACAATATCCGACCGGGATTCGAATACACGACGTTCAAAATATAATACTTTACGCTTGACGCTCAGCTATGAAGGTCTTATCAATTGACAACGTAACCACTATGTTTTCACGTGTGCTTGGAAACGGCGTAGAACTCGGCTGAAGCCATCGGAAGGTCAGTGTCTCCGTAACGTTCTCTACTGCTTAGCAAACCTACCAGCCAACAAGCAACAATCAGCCAACATACGTCACCGCCAGCCTGACCTGAGCTGGCTGATCCACTTGAACCAACAAGCAACAATCAGCCAGAAACGTCACCGCGAGCCGAACCTGAGCTGGCTGATCCACTCGAAAGCGTTGGCGTTGGTGACGTTCTCTTTGAGCATGGTGGCAACTACGTCACGCGCATGCACCTCGATGACGATGAGGGCTGACAGTGTCATGCGCCCGATGTTGGACAGGTCCTGCCGCACCAGGTTCCTCAAGTCGTCCAGCTGCGACAGCATGATCTGGAACCTGCGCACGCGCGGTCACGTGTTGTAGACACCGCACAAGGGTACGATGTGCACACCTTACAAAGGTGTTTTAGCCACACATTATGCACGCACGAGTATCGACACCAAGAACCATTGCGCTTAAAAAGACGCAGCAGTCATTGATATGTATTGAACATGCTGGTCAATAACGTTATTCTTCGAAAGATTATAAACCTTTTTTTTAACCTTTAAACTCGTGCACAATTTTCTGAACAGAAACACCCCAGGTGACACGCACGCATGCGCGCGAGCACACACACGCACACACACATATATATATGCGCAAAGATGGATTTAGCGGAGGTGATTAGATTCACTTCAACTAAACGCAGACGGCAGACGCTCTACAAGCCCAGGCAAGTTACCTGCTGCCGAGTTGCTGTGATTCCAGTGCTTCTGTCACTTCAGCACTCCAGTAGGTCTGGCAGACTGCAATGACCACTTGTCCGGGCCAGGACAACACAAACTGAGTGCGTGGTTTCTGCAAGTTTACACTGAAATCTCGTTTCACTTTCAAAAACCTGACATGATAAATACAGCTAGGCAAACTTACCTATGCGCATGCATATTGGTTAGTAAACAGTCACAAAATGGCTCACATTCAGTTTTAAACAACCTTTTCTGCTCACTGCTCTCACTGTAAATATAACAATGTCGATCGACAATGTCGACTTCCGTAGTCTGCGTTGCTCGATTTTTGTGACAATATACATATTGCAGATGACAAAAACAATGCAGTTTAGAAATATTTAAGATGGTTTTATATGATTTTGACTCGCATACAGTCGCAAACAATGTACGTATCACGCAATGTTGCTGGAGACAAGTTAACGTGCTGCCACACGTGGGACTAATGGCGCAACACGGGCCTCAGTCCCACCCAGTCACATTATACTGACACCGGGCCAACTAGTCCTAGTACTGTTCCCTGTAGTGCCAGGCGTCTGGCAGGGCAACTGCTAGATTGCCAAATTCTAAGTCTTAGGTATGACGGCTGGGGCACGAACCCCCGACCTCCCGCCTCGAAAGTTGGCGCCTTAACCGTTAGACCACCGAGGCGGTAAGAAATCTTTAAGACCCGACAGGTTACAAGGTTCAAGATAATACCTAGTGACAGCCACCTTCTCTGGTAATTCGAGTAGGCTGATCGATTTGATCGGGTTAGAATACACCAAGCAATGCTGAACACGAAATGCAATGATTTCGTCTTAAGATGGCGCGCCGACAGACTTCAGACTGACGGCCGACATCCCCTTTGCCTGCTGGGGTCTGACCTTCGTGTAGTCCTTGAGAGCGTCGCGGATAATCTGCCGCATGCTCTCCCGCATCAGCCGCTCGATCTCGCACATCCAGTCCTCCACGTTGCCGACAGGGTACAAGGTCTCCCGGAAGTCTATCTCCTCGAACTCCGCCGAGTAGATCTTGGTGATCTTGAGGTCTTTTTCGAACTTCAGCTTCAAACGTCCGCATAAAAATCACATTATGACAAAACTGCGTGAACGCAGGTCCGTCAGTTCTTCCATCCGTCCGTCTTTCCTTCCTCCCTCTCTCCCCTTTTCCTTCCCTCCATCAAGTTTTTTTCCTTTCTTGCTTTCTTTAATTTTTTCTTTCTTTCTCTTCTTCTTTCTTGTGGATTTTATGGATTCTTTTCTTTTATACCAGCACTTTTACTTTTGCCGCTTAATTCATTGTCTCACGTGTATTCTTTGTACATTTTTCTTCATCTTAAAGAAGGGTGGTACTATTGCCAAATTAAACAATACGTTGTCGGCTGAAACAAACGCGACCCCATAGTACGTCCTTTGCAAGATGTGCTCATTGTTTTCCATCCGCTTATGAACTTCCTTTGCTGGAAAATTCCACATCGTTTCCAAACACGTGGCTTCAAACAACAATCACCACAAAATTTACATTTTAATAGAAATATTGCTGTGTTTGTGTAAATACTTGTGAAATGTTTACCCTATATACGTTCTCGAAACATTTCCGTAAGTGTGGCTGAACAGCGGTCGGATCTCTGGTCTGGGAAAGGATTTCCAAAAGTTCGTCGTCCGACAGGAAGTAGAATCTGGGGAAGGAGCTGCGCTTGGTCTCCAGGTACTCGCTCAGACCCTTCTGCACCTGCTCCAGCAGGTCATTGCAAGTCCGGAGATTCTTCAGGAGGATGGTGTCGGGGCAGATATCTATTATCTGAACATAAAAAGTCTTCCGGTAGGGAAAGCATCCCTGTGTCTGAACCCCACATCAAAAAGTACTCGCTAATATGACTTATCTTTCAAAGGAGGATACCTAGAAATATCTCGGTTATTTGAACAGAAACGAACATGCCAATCTTGCCCCTTCCCCAAACCAAATAAATCGCTCACAAAAAAATTAGCACTGGAACAAAGAGTATACATGTATGTATATAAACAAACACATGAAAGAGAAACATTATGTTTTACAGCTTAGTTGTGCCTCTGGCTGTCCGGACCTTCGGGTTTAAGTGACATTTGGACATGATTTTTCTCCAGATTCGCTCCACCGTGTTGTAGCGGTTGGACTCGACTGGCAACTGGCGAGTGATGTCCTCGGAGCTGAAGATGGGCTCGAGGTACATCCAGGCTCGCTGGCATTCACACCACGCGTCCAGAACATCCTGCATCAGATAACCCAACACGTCTTGCACAATCGCTTCCTTGCTGACGGCATTCATCTTGTTATGCACTTTCCCCCTAAACTCTTCTCACATCACTGAAATTACTCGCTCATATCTGGTGAAAATGCCAAACTGATCTTCGCGCACACTTTAATCACCCCCGTCTTTCGCTCACACCTCCATCCCTTGCCCTCTGGCTGGTTCGCTCCATCAAGCGACTGGCGAACGAACTGAGCAAACCTGAGTGGTTCGCAGCGTCTGCTCCCAGTTGTTGATCCTCTCCTCAAAGGCGGCCTTGTAAGGTGAAAAGGTCATGGTCTGGGTCAGCACGATGTGGTCGTCTACCTGTTGCAAGACCTCCTCCGTGACCTTCTGGATGAACGTGCCTGTGTTCTTGTAGGGCATCACCTCAAAGTTCACCCCCTCCCATTCTGACTGCATCTTGTTCAAAGCCTGTTTGAAAAGAAAGCACATGGCGGGGATGGAAATGTCAAATGTGAAGCAAAACGGCAGGGGGAGTACAGAAGAGGGAAGAGAGATGAGAAGAAAAAAATCAGGTCCACGTAACCAAGCAGAGCTGTCAAGTCGCCTTGCAGCCCGGCCCTGCCCTACATCAGCGGCGGAAAATTCAGTAGAAACTTAATAGTTTCTGTTTTTGATTGTTGCTTCAACAGCACCGAATTGGTGAATAAAACTTTTCATTACAGCACCACATTTCGCGAATAAAACTGTTCATTACAGCACCACATTTGGTGAATAAAACTGTTCAATAAAGCACCACATTTGGTGAATAAAACTGTTCAATAAAGCACCACATTTGGTGAATAAAACTATTCATTACAGCACCAAACTGGTGGATAGAACTGCTGGAAACTTTTCAAGCCCGTGTACATAAACATGCTGGGTGGTGCATCCACCAAGGAATCAACGACTCACAAGAAGATTTTTTTTCAGCCTGTCGGACCGTGATGACCTTAATCTGTTGCTCAAAAACTAAAGTCTATGAACACTTCAAGGGTGACTTGCACGGTAAAAAAACATCTTGTGTGTCTGTGCCGATAATATTGCAAGGCAGACAAGAAAACCCCCAGAGATTCCCACCCTTGTCCCTCAGACGTTAGGAAATAGTTGCACTTGGATTTCGTAGGCACCACTTGCGGATATATTCTGGGGAATAGCTAGTTTGGCTATTACCACTCCTATCCTTCCTCCCCGAAGATCACGTAATCCTTCTCTGGGCTTTCACAGTTTCATCCGCAGAAAACATTTTGTTAAAATGGCAAGCAGTCATAGGACACAGTTTATTTTCATTCATAGAAACCCCAGACTTCACTTTCTTTTAATTCCTTTTTTATGAACACTGCAACAAAAAGACAACTATTTTCCAATTTAAAAATCTCGGTATTCATTTTTGCTCGATCGCATGCCGCGAATCGAAACTGCACCTTCCCTACCACTTCCCCTCAACCCCCCCCCCCCCCCCC
>SMGT01011873.1:0-33917 GCA_004794575.1 Lanistes nyassanus | reverse complement strand
CAGCCCCACCCCCATAAAAAGCCAGGTAGGTAACGTTTATCAAGCTTAGGGGATGCGCGATTCTCATGAACAAGGACAGACCAGATATGAATGAAGTGTAGAATTTCCCTCTCCGTTGGTACACCAGATGCGCTAGTTTTCCTACCCTGTCTTGTTCTGTTAGTTTTTTTTTCCTTTTTTCCCTTTTTCTTTTCTTTGTCTTTTCTTTGTCTGTTTACATACCTGTTCGATGGCATATTCCTTTCCGGCCACTTCAGCGACTTTGCCGATGGCCTCCACATGGTCCAGCAGTTTCATGCTGAGACATTTAGCAAACGTGAGGTCAGCCTTCGGTTTGAGGGCCAGATGCAGCTCTGCAGAAAGCTGCGACAGGAAGCATGGCGCGTGAAAAATGCTGCTTAGTCGATAACTATACTTCCGAAATAATACAAAAACTTAATAATAGACTGGGTCCAAGGTGGGTCCAAATGCTTTAAGTGTCAAGCCCCATCCCTCCCCAAAACGCAAAAGGAAAAAAAGATACTGGGAGAGGATAAAGAAAGTAACAGATCGAAAGAATGCAGCATTCGACAAAAAACAAACTAAAGACATTTTGCACAGATGAAATTCAACGGTTGTTGATCCCAACACAGTAACAACTTTTGTCGTTAAAGTCCCTCTGGTATCCACCTTTCTTGATACTGATGCACAACATTGTAGTGTGTCACTTTGTACAGACGTGCTGTACATCAATTGTCAGTATATCAGTATCAGTAACTACACTCCCCTATATTTTACATACGAAATGCATAAACTCTTAGACCTACTTCCAGTGTCTATATAAACACTCTTTCCTACCTGGTCCCAGTGCCGAACTCGCATACCAGGATTTCTCAGTCCGTGAAGAAGTGGAATGTTGGGCTTAAAGTCTTCGATGAGGGATTTGATATTCATCGCAACCTCCTGAACCGCTGCAATGCATAATGGGATACATCACGTGAAATATACAAGACAGACAAAATGGCGTCTTGTCTGAACGGGACCTTTTTGACTGCACAACCTTCTGGCGATCCATTTGTAATCACAGTAAAAGCAATGATCTGGTCCAAAACTGGAAAGGTTAGGATCAATATATTTCTAAAAACCAGACTTAAAAAGCTCAGTCTGAACATTTCTTTTTCAAAAACCAGCACAGAGGTGAGTAATGCCGTTAGCATATTTGTCAATTTCTGGTTTAAAAAAATGCAGTATTCATTATAGACCAGGAAAAAATAACTATTTGTTATACGAAAATGTTTTTTTTCACTGGATGTTTTATGGGTTTTCGCGAATACGCGAGCTCACACCAGACATCCAGCTAGTGAACAAGTTACTGCAGGCTGTACTCTTCTACCCGACCTCTGCTCTGTAGACTAGCGTCTCAGTAATTAAATTCAGGGTCAGCTTGCATGAAAGGTCGAATCGGATTCTCCGCTTTTACGAGAGGTCGTCTGGTCCGGCAGCTCTTTGTATTGCACGCGTACTTTTATTGAAGCGTGGAAGAGGACTGCGCTGTGAGTCAGTTGTGGACTGTACCTGGAATAGACTGGAAGATCTTGACGGACTTGTGCATGGTTCGGAACGACTCGTTCACATTTTTTTCGATCTCCTCGGCGTTGAGTGTGTTGAGTGGATCGGTCATCCAGCTCTCCTGCCACCTCAGCCAATCAGACGTCGTGATCCACAGGTTCTTGTACGGCTCAAACTCCTTGGCCAGCTTGTTGACTTTTTCATACTGAGTGTTAGAGGAGAATTAAACAAAGAAATGTGATTTGGCGAAAGATTATTTGGTGCAGGGGTAGGTTTCTCTCTCTCCCTACCCCCCCTCCACATTTCAATGAGAAGCTCAAAGGAAAGGGAAATTATTCTGAACAAAATGCTACGGAATTTTAATGCAGGTATTCGACTGGTTCGTTCGTAGCACCAATTCCATTCTAATTAACACTTGAGCGCTCGTCTAACATAGTGCGACTAAACTCAAAACAAACAAACGAACAACAGCAAAGAATAAGCCAATGGTCCTAACCAAGAAAAAATTAAAACGAAAACTAAATTTAAAAAACGGATTTAATTCCTTTAATTTAAATCAGTTCTGTGCAGACACAGAAGTTTCGCAGACGTTTCACTGATGGAAGGACAGTGGGTGGGAGGAAAAAAGTGAGAGGAGACCCTGTGACCACAGACTGGATGAAAGCTTAGTTTTAGCTCATCACCTCTCCTTCCATTAGTCAACCTTCGTTACATCAAGAGGCCGGTCTAAGGCCAGCGTCACAGACTAACTGTGACCTAACCAGTCGCTGGCCTATCTGAACCAAACCCGCGTGCGTCCTGTTTTCGCCGAAGGTGGCCATGCCTTCGGCAGACTTACGTTGGTAATTGGCAGGTCGAAGAGCCGTTCTCGGTTGTTGTACATGCCCGCCAGCTGCTGGCATTCCCTCATCTGCTTGTTCACGCGCCGCATTTCGTTGGCGATCTCGTGACCCTTCTTGAGGTCCGAGTGAGACTGCATGTTGGCGACAATTATCTGGGGACCATCAGAATATTCAATAAGATAAAAGTCCCTTGTACAAAATGTTGTCCAACGTCGGGCACGCGCGCGCATAGCACAGTTCGGTGTGGGTCTTAAAGACGGCAATCGCTTTTTACATGTTATGCACGTTGTAAGACAGACAGACGGACAGAAGGGAAAACAACAAAACAATGAAGAAAAGAATGCAAAAAGGAATTAAATCAAGGAAAGACAATAAGAGCACAAGGTAGACAAGAGAAAAAAGAAGAGAATGAAAGAAGCTAGGAAGGGACCAAGAGAGGAAGGGAGGAAGGAGCGAGGAATGGACCTGTAATCATACCGTAATCCTGTAATCATACCGTAATATCGGCGAGCTTCTCCTCGAAGTTGGCGGCGTCCGTGGCCTGGAGTTTCTTGAAGCGCTCCTTGTCCTCCTCCAAAACCTCGTTTGTTTTCTCCATCTGCTCCTCTATTTTGTGAGGCCATCCCCGGGACTCCCACCTTCGGGCAAGTGTACAGAAACAGTTGTCTGCGTACCCATGTAGGCCTATACTTGTCGATATGTATGTGTGTATACGTCCGCGCCTGTATGTGTATGCGTATATGTATATTTAAAATAAGTAGCCCACTTAAATTTGTACTTGCGCAGGATATTGATTGATTGATTGATTGATTGATTGATTGATTGATTGATTGATTGATTGATTGATTGATTGATTGATGTGGGAGCGTCTTTGTGGTAGCAATTAATGTCTTAACGAAAGCCTTCGTTGCTAAGTGGTCCTTCCTACAACGATCCATGTACTGAAATCCAGAAAAAAACCCAAACAATTAATCGCTCTTTAGGCTCGGTACTTCTGATATCTAATGACCTGGCAAGATTTCTGGTGGTCTTTGGACCCCGGACGATCCCTGATACATAAGAGGGATGGAGGGAAAGGAACGACTGTAACATTCCGATTTCTTGAAATACTCACTTCATTTTAAAGTCCTCATTCGTTAAGTTGTATCTGTACTCGTTTAGAATCTCGTAGTCGTCAAATAACTTGTTGGTGTTCTCCTGCACAGAGGCGGATGACCTGAGATGTTACAGGGACGTGTATGGCTGCAGGCCTCGTCATCGTCGTCGTCAAGTTGTTATTGTTTTGTTACTGTTATCGTGGTGGTGGTGGTGGTGCGTTCACGCCAAATTCAGAAAGGACATCTTTCACCTTTGTGAAAATCGTCAGTCTTATTCAAAGGTATTTCACGTCAAATCATGAAAGAAATCAGACTTTGGATACACACAGTCTATAGCCCGTTAACCTGAAACTCTGCACTTTACAGTCACACTGCCACAACAAATCCCAACTAAATACGTTTGAAAAAGATTGACGATTTTCACAGAGGTGAAATAAAGAAAGAAAGACAGACAGACAGAAAGAAAAATAGACTTGGAGATAGAGAAGAACCTGTTTGCTGCTTACCATCGCTACATAAACTAATTTTATAAAGGCATTTTTCAAAACATAGATTCTAATATACCGCGTGCTCCCTCAGCTTCTCGGGAATAGTTTTCATCCATTCCTGAATTTCTACCAGCTCCTCAATGGAGTACGGCTTATCAAACAGCTTCCGGTTGACGTCCTTCATCAGACTGCAATACTGCAAGTAAGCAAATCATAAACATTGACAAAAAATGTAAAGGGATCATCACTAAGTGGAAATGCGCTTGAGAGCATTGTCACTTGGTAGACAGAGAGATCTAGATGTTCTGTCCTGCAAAGAGTAAACCCAGTAAAGCGTACAGGAAAAAAACAACAGAACCTAAGCGACTTTACGAGGCTGAAAAAAAATTAACAACACACGAATAAAAAACAGAAAAACACGACAAAGAAGAAGCACAGGTTATTTCAGCTCTGCTCGCCTGTCATGGTGGATATCAAGCAACTTCAGAAATAATGAAATGCTTAAGTTCTCTGCATCCGCAGCTGATGTGCACACAAGCTAAAATTTCAAGGAAACTTCATTGGCTTGCCTCAGTGAATAATGCCAGGTCCTGCCTCTAACAGTAGGGAAAAAAAACCCTATCCGAGTTCAAGTTCATGTTCAGATCTCCTAACCTGCGGGTTGTCAATGATTTTACTTCGCCATGGAGGGAGGTACCACGCTTGACGTCCTCCCGGGGCCATGGTAACGCAATATGCAGGGACATCCGTGTGGCAAGGAATCGAACCAAACGCGCCACTTGTCGCTACTCCCCGCGTCGCTGTCTGACTGCAGATGGGGTTCCGCACAAAAGACTCCAACGAAAAGCGTGTGTGACCTTTGCTAGCACCACACTCCCTGCCAGCACGATATACTCACTTTGTCCGCCCGGTGCTTGAGTTCCAGGGCGTACATGTCAAGAATAGCGGAGGCCATGTTCTTCAGCTTCCGGGACAGCGTGGTGCGGATGGGCTCGGTGTTGATCAGGAACGGTCCGATGACGATGCTCATGGGGATGGCGTCTTCCACGGCAGTTTTCTGTTCCAGGTGCTTCTGCACTTCCCTCTGCACATCGACGGCCGAGTGCGGCTTCTTCTTGAACGCCCTGCGCGTGGCGAGGCATCCACGGCAACGAGTACATTGTTCGTTC
Source organism: Lanistes nyassanus (assembly GCA_004794575.1). Classification (NCBI taxonomy): domain Eukaryota; kingdom Metazoa; phylum Mollusca; class Gastropoda; order Architaenioglossa; family Ampullariidae; genus Lanistes; species Lanistes nyassanus. The sequence goes on along the minus strand of SMGT01011873.1, from coordinate 28,773 downwards.
GTTGATTTGTCGATTCATTCACAGACATGCGCAAAACAAGCAAATAATTTGTTCACTTCGTGGACAGGCGTAATCATTCATTCGCAGACATGGGCAGAAAGAGAACAAAAATTCATTTATTCATTAAAGACTGCTACGAAGCTGGCAACAGCTCCACAATTAATTCAGTTGAATTTCTAGACTTACTAATTTCCACTTAACAACTGATGGATTTCCCACAATTACTTGCTTTAAAAAATGGATTCCTAAGCGATGAAGAATACAGTAAAACTGTGAAACTGACAGCTTCTCTCCACTACAGGTTCTAGACTGCGACGATGTAAACCTCTGTGCTGTTGCTGTCGTAGTGGTGACAACTCCAAGCAGCAGTCACCTGTTTAATTACCTCGCTGTTCTTGTTGTTGCTAGCTTTTTTGTTAAGATGAGGAGGAGGTGGTGGCATTTGTTACTTAACGTCCAGCCGCAAACTATGTGCATATCAGGACGGTGTTGCTTAGACAAAGTTAACGTGCTGCCACACGAGGGACTGCTGGCGCAACACGGGCATCAGTCCCACCCAGTCACATTATAGTACTGTTAGGACTGGCAGGGCAGCTACTAGATTGTCAATTTTTAAGTCTTAGGTATGACTCGGCCGGGATGCGAACCGCCGACCTCCCGCCTCGGAAGCGGACGCCTTAACCACTAGACCACCGAGGCGGTACGAGGAGGAGGAAGAGAAAGAAGACTTCCAGACACCTGCTTCTAAAACTGGCGGCAGAAGATGATTGGAATCTAAGAAGTCTGTCCACTGCACCATGCTGGGTGCCCACACAAACTGATGTTTCAAGTTTGCAGACAACCCATTAGTGAAATAAGTTAGTCTTCGCTTACTCAAGCACAGAATAAAACTGTTCTGAAGCTTAACCTAGCTTTACACTTAAGGAAAAAAAACACCTGTGGTCGTGTGTAGGAAGGTGAGAGGTCATCAAGCCGAACATCTGCCTTATATAACAACATAAGGAGTTAATGTGCTCGTATAGTTTACTTTTTGTGCAAAGTTGACTTTGTTTGTTTTTGTTTATTTGTTTGTTGTCCAAGCTGACGTAATATTACCGAAAGGGAAAAAAACATACGCGACGTATTCTGGAACATTCGTGTTGAAGAGAGGCAGGTACCTCTCATACTCTCGCGCATAGGCTTCAAAGGGGATAAGCGCTTGCTGAATGTAGTGACGCAAACTGTCTCTCAGCGCCACCACCGGCGGCTCGAACTTGCCAACCGACTCCAGCACAGGGGTCGCCGCGAAGAATATGTCTTCCATGATCAGCTAACAAGCATAACCAAGCGACCAGGCAATCAATTACTCCTTACCCACATCTCCGAACTGTAATTCTTGACAAGCAGCATCGAAGGGGCCCAGCAACATTACTTTTAACACTCAAACATGGCCTTAGTGTAATTCTTCCCCTTCCCCAAACCCCTCCTCGACACACACGTCCTAACAGAAACATGCAGTCTCACGCACTCTAAACTGAATGAAACCACCGTTAAAGATCTAGTGAGACTGTATCTAACTAAAGGACAAAGCGAATTTCCTCAAAACTGAGTAAAACCTGTGTTCACTTAGGCGGTTTTACATCCTCTTTGAGGATAAAGTTCTAACCGGAAATCTATGAGCCGAAATATACGTACGCTTCTAGTGGCAGGAAAGGGAGATAATTTTATAGGCGACGCGTAGGTGAGACTTGCTATAAACAACAATTACTTTCACTGGATGAATTATTTTTATTTTTATTTTTATTTATTTTTTTATTTTTTGTTCAGCGAACGGTCAGACTACATTATGATCACAGCTTAAGCTGGACGTTACCGAACTTTTCGAGTCCGGCATTAATTATTTACTGTTGTCTTCATTTGACTTTGTGGAGCCCATGCGAGACTGTCGTAAAGTACACCTGCAGCTGCAGACAGGAGGTTTCGATCAGACCTTTTCCAGCTGGAGCACGTTGTGCGTGGCCATGATGGCTTTGTCGAACAGCGACAGAAGGCAGTTTTCGAAGGCGCAAGTCTTGGTGCTGTACTTCACGTGTTCCTGAGTCATGTCCAGGTCCACCGAGAACATGGGGTTTTTCCTGGGCCTGCAAGAAGGTGGGCAGCGCGTTAGCGGCGATGTCACGTCTGTGTTCACCTTGACTTTCTTATCGGTCTGATACAGGAGACTGCGCCTGCGTGTCACCTGCTGTGTGCTGTAGGACAGTGATGGGGAGAGAGAGAGAGAAAGGAGGGAGGCAGAGACAGAACGCGTGAGAAATAAATAAAGAAGAACGAAAGGAAGGGAAAGCAAAGAAAAGAGAGAGAGAGAAATGGATGGAGAGAGATGAGAAAAACAGAAAAAAGAGAATGAAGGAGGGAAAGGAAATAAGGAATGAAGAGGAAAAACGGAAGGAAAGGGACGAGCAGGAAAACTGCAGATTCGCTGCATGCTGACCTATAAGGAGACGTTTTCAGGTCATCGCCCCATGTAAAGTTCTCATCCACCGAGCACAGACTATAGCAGGCGTCGCCCACTGTGTGGGTAAAGGTGGTTAGCGAGTCCAACACCAGGAAGCGCAGCGAATCCTGCCAACAGGAGCACCATGACGTCATTTCCGCTTGCCAAAACACCGCTGTTTCTTGCCTCCGTACGTTCTTTCTGAACTTTTCCTTTCCACACTCACCAAAATACGACTGTTGGACGGATACTATGCGTGCGATAGCAGGCGAAAAGTCAGCCATACCGCCGCATAAAGTTCTCTAGTTTAAAAAAATAGATTGCATCATTTCCCCATCTCTCGGATTCGATATTTTTAAAAAAACTCAGTTTTTATTTTGGTATAGATTAAAAAATCTAAGTTATGGTTGATTTCTAAACGCAATGGAATCAAAATAGAAAAGAAAAATCCAGAAGAAAAATAAATGACACGAAAAAAAAAGAAAAACAAAAGAGAGAAAGAAAAGAACGAAAGTTGAGGTAGACCCGGTGGACTGTTGTGGATAGAGAACCGAACCTGCATCATAAACTTGACCGTCTCCATGTAGCGCTTGAGTGGTGACATGTTGTAGATATAGTAGTTGGTCTCGCGCACGTTGTACCATCCTTTACCGAGGCTGAACAAGCAAGAACGGATGACCTTCACCAGCGTCTTGATCCACGTTTCTTTAAGGTACAACGATATCTGAAAAAAGTGATACGCAGAGATACATCGATCTCCTGCTCTCAAAAGGTCCAAGGGTGATAATCAAAACACTGGGATAAGCTGATCCCCTGCTATGGAACCTTTAGTTCTTGCTGAGCATATAGTTATGAAAAACGTCCATTTTTTTCTCGAAAAGTATTATTATGAAAGGACACACGCTGCTGCTGCTTTTGACTAAAAGAACTGGGCCATGCTAAAACTGACAAAAACAGCCAGCGTGTCGGGCTATCGCCCTTTCACTAGGACAACACGGATAAAGACTAGAACTCGGTACCCCATAGAAAAAATGCGTTGACATCACATGGAAAGCACGAGACGAGAAGATGCTGGAGAAAAGAAGACCAGGCCACGTGTGAAGGTGGCCGTTCTCGACAGGCAATCGAATAGCGATTCTACTAGGGAAGAGGGCAGGGGAAGGGGGTGAGGGAAAGGGTGGGGGCTAGGGCAGTGGGTAGCGGGTGGTCACAGCGCAGGTAGAAGCGCTTTCCCTCTAAAATAACCTGGGCTCACCTGCTGAATCACCTGGGACTGCAGCTGCTCGAAGTCCTCCAGGCGCTGGGTCTTCGACTGGGGCAGCGAGAAGAGAGACGTGGCCCAGCTGACTTTGTTGCACTCCGTCCTGACCCCGACCATGGCGTGCGCGCACTGCGCGTGCGGCATCATGGTGTAGAGGAAGATGAACTGACTCCGCTGCTTGACGAACGGGTACGTAGGGACATCCGGGTGGCGAGCTGCAGGAGTGGATGTGTGGGTAGAGACACGTCTCACATCCTTCTTTCTCACCTCGTCTTCACTGTCACCACCACAAACGCCACTACCACTCCTGCCACCACCTCTACCATCATCAACATAACCACCACCACTACTGCCACTATCATCATCATCATCATCATCATCATCATCATCATCATCATCATCAGAAGTCGAAACTCGTTTTTAAAACTGTGCAATATCTGTGCATGCTGCTCGGAAATGTGTTGAGTTAAATGTTGTCAAGACGAGTTTTAGATCGTTTGTGGAGACTCCGATGTTTGCTAAATCTCGTTCAGTGTTACAGGATTATTTGTGATCCAATGAGGATGAAATGTTATTTCGGCTGGAGAAGTGGATGCTTTCGCACACTTGCACACGAACGGCGAGTTCAAATCCCGACCGTTATCGCCATCGTTATTGCTTTGTTATTGTTGTTCCTGCAGTTGCTTAATCCTCCTTCCGTTTGCTTGTTATTGTTGTGGTTGCTGTTGTTCCCGTTATCTTCCTCTCTCCCATCGAGTTCGATTTCTGTTTCACACTGATCACAGCTCTGATTTTTAATGAATTACCTGACGGCGGGGTGGGCTTTTCAACCAGGGGGATCACGGTGACATAGCTGAACATGTCGGGGTTGCTGCTGACAACGCTGTCGAAGTCAATGCGGTTCATGGTCCGGCTGAACTCTATTCTCACCTCGTTCTCCAGCTGGCGTAGCACTCTTTCGTTCCTGGAAGCCATATTCTTTCTGCGTTAGCATCTAGCGCTCACTAAAGGTGTGGTGATTTTTTTCTGACAAACCTATGCGATATCAGCCCTATCTTTCATAACTCGTGTACCTGCCGAAGGTTTTCTACACGACAAGGGCGTATGGGGTGGGTTTTTTTCTCATTTTCATTCACTTCGTATTCACTGGAGGAATAAAGTAGCCAAACTTCCGTTCTGCAAGCAGTGACAGCACAAGAAAGGCAGCCTGACATGCTTAGGAAATTTTCGCATGGCACTGACCCTGACACTTGATTAGAAGTAGCAAGGTATCTCTTCTCTTTTGCCGAAAATTCATGTTCTGAAAAGTGACTATGACTGTGAAATTGCTGGGATTTTATAAACCATAACAGCTATGGCTTTTGCTTGTGAAACTTAAATTCGACGATCCAGTGGTCTGTGTGGGGCATTCTAAAATTGGGTAAAGTAGTGCGAACGCACATGTTGTGGAACGTAAGTAGAGCTGAGATCGACCATTCAGCCAAACCCAGCTCTCTGTATGTGTGTGCTTTGGCAGTTCTATATTTAGTGCTAAGCTAGCAGACAAGAGGATATCTTTGTCTGCTCAAATCATCTATAAAACAAGTCTGCGGAAGAAACCAAAATAAAAAGTTGTGTAGACCTGAATATCTAATCGCACCCAGAGCATTTTCATATATTAAATCATGAAAGACCCGAACCCTAATTTGAGAAAAAAAAATGTAGTGTTCAGACATGTGACAAGATTCTGAATAAACCAAATATGCAATATTGCCGCAAAATTGTAATAGTTCGAACAGAAGGAGCCAAAGTGTGTGTGTGTGTGCGTGCGAGCGTGCGAGCGTGCGGGCGTGCGGGCGTGCGTGCGTGCGTTCGGGCGTGCGTGCGTGCTTATATATGTGTGTGTATGCGTGCGTGGGTGCCTAGGTGTGTGCGCGCGCGTGCTTGCGGGAGGAATACTAATTGTTTCCTTACACTTGGGGTTTCTTCTTGACATAGGGGGTGGTGAGGACGAAGTTCTTCATGCGCTGGAAAGACGAGGCTTCTAGCTCCAGCACGTCGTCCATGGGCATCGCGTCGATGTACAGGTTGTAGCGCACGACCGCCTCGCACTCCGCACGTGCCGCATAGGCCGCCGCCACACGCCGTGCGAATTCGCGCGGGTCCTCGGCCAGAAACTGCAGCCTGATGCGGGGCACCCAGGTCTGGCAGGGCAGCAGCATGTGCTCACCTGCACAGGGGCCAGAAGGTCTTCAGAAATCAGCAGCTGTGGTCGTCAGCATGGGAAAAGAGGTAGCTGCCAGATTTCTCCTACCCCATCTGCAAACCTCCTTCCCCCTACCCCCCACCCCCGCACCCCCCAACCCAAATGACTGCAGTTTCACGGATGCCAGTTTGTACTCTGCCGTAATGGGTCGCAGCTTGGGGGGATTTTTTGTCGCAGCTTCTCTCACGCCGCCCCCCTCTCTCTCTATCTCCCCCCTCCCTCATTTCTCCCTTTTCCTCTCTCATCTTTTTCTTCGTGCGTGTGGGAGTGATGGAGACTGCGTACGTGTGCGAATGAATAAAATGCGTTGTGCGCAAATATATGCGATGACAGTTTTTACGCATTATGTCGCCTTGAATGGATATATTAGATTTAAAACAAGGGAACTGGACCAAGCTAAGACATGACACAGACAAAGACAATCTACATGTTTCGGGGCACTACCCCTTCATCAGGACGACACAAAAACGACGAAAAAACGACAACAACGAAAACAGAAGAAAAAGACTTAGCTTCAGTAGATGTGGCGCATAGGCTGGACAGCAGGAAAATGCATTTTCCTGCTGTCCAGCCCATGCGCCACATCTACTGAAGCTAAGTCTTTTTCTTCTGTTTTCGTTGTTGTCGTTTTTTCGTCGTTTTTGTGTCGTCCTGATGAAGGGGTAGTGCCCCGAAACATGTAGATTGTCTTTGTCTGTGTCATGTCTTAGCTTGGTCCAGTTCCCTTGTTTTAAATTTAAGATAGATTTTACTCCAAGCGGCAGTCACCTGTTTTTCTTGCACTTTTTGGATATATTAGATACCATTAAGAAATCTCGGTGCCGACTGTCCCCGAAGCGAGAAGTCTGTACACGAAAACGAAAACCAGTCGATTGTAAGGTAGATTGGTGTATACTTTCCGTGCGTGCATGCGTGTGTGTGTGCGAGCGTCTATTGTCTGTTTCAAGCGGTCTGTAAGTATTACACTTTGATCTTAGCCAAAAGGCCAAGAAGCGAGGCCTGTAAGTACGCTAGATAGGCTAGTAGGTAGGTGTGCAGGTTGCCACAGTAACTGTACTTTATTGAAGACACCGTGACGTGACATCGCTTAGAAAGACCCCCACACAGAAGGCAGAATTCAATGCACGCAGAAAACAACGGCGGGACGCACGTGGAGGGCCTCCTCTATTACCCTCGTTCTTAACTCCCCCGTCGACAACCGTCCGACCTTCCTGGTCGATGACCCGCCCGGCGTTGTTGCAGCGGTGCACGAGCCACAAATTCCTCGTCTTGTTGTAGTCAAGTACACCCACGGAACACCACTCGTACTGGATAGCAGGATCCCTTGGGTTTACTGGAACACATTCTCAAGGTCGTGCTTTGCATACATCCTCGAAATCTCGTAAGATGAATACTCGATGAATCCCGGGAAAGCACACAGTGGATGTTGTTCGTTACAATTAAGGATTCAGCCTTACCATCCCCCGCCCTTTTTTTAATTTTGGCAGTGGCTGCTTGCACGGTCTCTTGCAGATAGAATGCGGGGTGGTGGGGGGTAAGTGTTGCTTAACGTCCCGCCACAAACCAGGTGCATATCAGGACGGTGTGTGTAGACAAAGTTTACGTGCTGCCACACGTGGGACTGATGTCTCAACACAGGCTTCAGTCCCACCCAGTCCCATTATACTGACACCGGGCCAACCAGTCCTAGTACTGTTCCCTGTAGTGCCAGGCGTCTGGCAGGACAGCTACTAGATTGTCAATTTCGGCCGGGATGCGAACTCGGAAGCGGACGCCTTAACCACTAGACCACCGAGGCGGTCAAAAGAATCCGAGGCTATTTGCACGGCTGACTTCAAAAGTCGCTGGCAGCTTCGTACTTCCTTACCTGAAGTTTTCTACACAGAAACCTCCGCTACTGCCCCACATGTTTTTCCGCGACCTGTTTCTGTTGTGGATCCCATAACGATAGCGCGGGGCGTAACTTGAAAGTTTGAAGTCAAATCAACGTGTCATATTCGTAATTATACATACACGATGCACAGTTGACCCACACACACATGCGCGCGCGCCCACACACACACACACACGTCGTGCGTCGGATTAGTGAGGTAAAAAAAAAAACAAAAAACAACGAAAGTATTCATTGCTCACCATTAGTGAATAAAACTGTAAAAATGCAAGGCTCCCTCGATCTGTTTCGGACTGACTCCCCCAACCCCCTTTTGCTATGACGTCAGCCGTGCAAATAGCCTCGGATTCTATCTGCACGGGACTGTGCAAATAGCCACTGCCTTTTTTTTCTTCTTCGTTTCTTCGATCTCTCGATCTGATAGCAAGCTTTCAACACAGTTTACAAGCCAAGGAAAGCTACAGAGATACAGTATGTGCGTGCGCACGTGCGTGTGTGTGTGTGTGAGCGAGAGAGATGGATGTGTCCTACGCCACTTCCTACTGGCGAAGTCGGCGTCTTTCGTTGGTATCAGCGCGCGAGCTGGCACGGGCATTCGCACGTCGCCCACCACCCCCAGCTCCAGCCACTCCCGAGGCGTGCGACAGTCGAAGTAATCGTCGTCGAAGTTCTCCAGGGACAAGAAAGGGCGAAAGGGGGAGGGGTTGAGCGGGTCATTCTCCCGCATAACGGGTTCCTCCGGAAGAGGGTCGACTGGCATCAGGTACTGCGTCCGAATGTTGTGCTTCTCCTCCAGTATCTCTACGATGTCCAGCTGTAGATACTCTCGACTAATTCTGGAATAATTACAGATCGAAGATCATCGTCTAAAGCCAGTCCTGATCTGCTGCACACATTTAATTTACCCCCTCTCCCCTACCCCAGCCGGCAGCAATGCTGTCTTTCCGAGTCGCCATTATTTAAAGATTGTCAAACAGATTGTGTCGATCTGTAAAAACGGACATTTTAAAAGGACTTTTTCTATGACAGTCGCTCAGAAGGACAACACGTGTCACCTTTGTAGGGCGAGGTCACGAGGTATTTCACGAGGGGTCGCTCGGAACGCTAGCTGAACTTTCGGTGTGAATGACTTGAAGGGAAAGTCCTGGGAAGAAAACAGTAAATTGTTTAGTCTCCTAAAGCATTTGACACTGAGATCACAAAAGCGGCCTTATGCACGTTTACACATAGCAAAGCTCTTGGACTCTTTTTCCCTACAGTAGTCATTCACAAATCCACGCGTAAAGAACCTTCCGACTGACAATGAAGATCTCTTGCATCAGACAGACAGACGGACGGACGGACGGACGGACGGACGGACGGACAGTGTCCTCTTGTCCATCAATGATTTCATCCCGTCTGACGGCTTATGCATGCAGATGCCAAATAAATCTATCATTCCATGAAATTCATAATATGACTAATGATGTTTAGTTCAAAAAGATAAGAATATATATAAAATTTATATAATATATAATTTATTTCTAACTTTACAAAACTGTAAACTTTCTTATAAAAATTGTCTTAGTTTTTTTTAAAAAGATAAGTAGTACTGCCAGAAACTCACGGAATCCAGCGCGGTGGTGGGATAATCTTGTTGAGCGACTGTTGCTGTCGTTCTTTTACTTTCAGGCCACGCGGCTGTGTACAAACATTCAAAATGTAATAACTATGTAAAAACAGATTCAAGACAAGAAATACAACGCCTCGTGTACTAAATTTTATAGCTTTCTATGCATCATGCTAGGTCTTGATACTGTTTTAAAATATATTTTACCTTCACTCAGCCGTGTACCCAGAGGCACAGTTAGCCTTTGCAGCAGCTGCTATTTCGTCAATACAGGATACATTTTTAATGTATTTTAAATTTAAAATCCATGAAAAGTTGCACTGTCAGTGGTCTCTTGCATAGGCATTAAGCAACTATAACTTTTAAAGTACTGAGCCATGGTGTGTGAGCGACATTACATAAGAGTCTGTGTATGAAGGCAACGAACGTTGATTTCATAAGATAAGGAAATAATTAGCTGGAAACGATCAAGTACTTTGCATGTGTGTGTGTCTGTGTTTGTGTGAGAGAGAGAGAGAAAAATCTGTCGTATAAGCCCTAACATCACCCAAACCTTTAGGTGTGTGCTTTTCAGTGGCCGATCTCCATAATGCACATTGGTCTTTCGACGGGCCCGCTTTGCATTCCTGTTTTTTTTAATTTAAAAAAACAGCCATCGTAAAACTCATGTATCTATAGCTGAGCTCAGTCTATTTGCAAACTTGAACGACAGGCCGTATAATTAATTTTTCATCTGCGTGTACACGGAGTGCTAAACACTTTCATATAAAGATAACAATAACAACGTCTATTTTCCCAAGTCAGATTGTATTATTCTGTGTACCGAGAAACAGTTGTTTGTGATAGCTGATTCAAGATCGTACGTTTTCAATTTGTCCTCCATTGAGATCGGTCCAAGAGCAAGCAGTCTACACGTCTATTTTTCACATTCCTCCCCGGCCGCCCCCCTCCCCGATTGGGCGCATATGACTACCAGACAGACGGACGGACGGACGGACGTACAGACGGACAGACAGACAGACAGACATGTGAAACAATTCTTTTTGACAGTCGTGTACTGCCCGTCGTACCTGCAGGTCCAGCACAGCAGCAGCACTGTCAGTGACAAGGTCCGAGTACAAACCATTCTCAGGATAATCCGGGTACCTCACGCCCCGGGGGCTGACTTTAGCCACCCCTTGTCCAGGTTTCAGACCGAAGTTTTTAGCAGGGTGCTTAGCAAAGCTCTTAGCAGATTGCTTGGGCATGTTCTGGTAATTGCTGGATTCAACATACATGTTTCCAGAACACAGGTACTCTCGTACAAATGAATTTTCTGATCTATTCCACTTACTTTCCTCTTTTAACATAGACATCAAAATATACACACGATATAGAGAAACAAGATTATGTAAAATTTTCATATGCCAACCCTAATTTTTTTATTATATTATTGCTTTAATTCTACACTTGACAACTGCAATAGTTCCCACCCCGACCCCCCATGAAAACTCTAATGCCCGCATCAGGACAAAAACATATGGACAGCGCATGTTCACCTTCTCGGCATCCACCCAATGGAACTCACTTCCCCACAACATTCGCCACTCCCCATCACTACAGACTTTCAAACGAAACTTAAAAACTTTTCTTTTCCGAAAGTAGCTTGACTGACGTCACGATTGCCTGTCTGCATTAACCTACAACTTCCTCTATTATGATACTTTTCCACCCATCTGTGACTGAAGGACGATCTATATCCCAAACTGTGTTTCGTTCATCTCTCCCTCTGTGTGTTTGTTGCGTTCATCTCTCCTTATGTGTGTGTGTGTGTTTCGTTGTTTTCACTGAGTATGTGCCTCGTCCGCGCGAAGTGTGCATGAAATGTGTTCTCGCGCGTTAGAAATCCACATTTATTTATTTATTATAAAATATGCATTCTGAGAATGCATGCAACACTTCGGACATTCAGTGTCACGACTGCAGGGCTAAACAAGTAACAAGGGTCGGTCCGGCAAACATGAACCGAGAATACAGGATTGAGGAAATGTGAGGAACAGAAAAGCTCCATTCCGAATCATTGCTATACCAGCACAGCAGTACTGAGATTAAAAGTGCCATTTTCAGTTAAAAGAATTTGCATAAGCACGTGCGCACACACGCGTATGCATGTATATAAGCGCGTGTGAACACACACACACACACACACACACATGTGAGAGGGAGGGAAAGAAAGAGGTGGGGTGGGGAGTGAGAGACTGACATAGAGTGATAGACAATGGATATCTTCAGCCTTTTTCAGCCTCACGACAATGAGGAATCTATACAGAACTACATTTCAAAATGCAGCGATGGAATACACCCTGACACTCTATACTGATGTCATAGCAAAGCAAGATTCACAAACTGTTTTATTGTGATCCGATACCTTTTAAAACTAAAATATAAGCTGACTTTTGACAACGGGACCCAGAGGGAGCGAGGGAGCGAGAGAGAGAGAAAATAGATTTGTTTTGACAGAGAAACACAGAGCGAAACAAACAAACAAACCACACACACACACCTATTCAATGCACCATACCTTCTAAAGGGGGCGTTTCTGTACATCAAGTTCCACACAGGTTTCAGCGGGGACTGTCTCCTCTGGTTAAAATGACGTAAAGAAAATGTTTGATGTATCGTTTGTGATGACGCAATTCCAACTATGACGTAACCTATTTTGGGATCACTCCCACCCTACAGCCTATGCTACCATACGCTATATAGTACATAGTATATAGACTTCGGGATACTATCCACTACCTTTCATCGGCTTTACTCTTTTAATGATTTATGTTGACGACAGTGCATCATTTACACTGAGCTCTCTTCAAATGCGTCAAGTTTCACAATTCTTGTTACTTGCAACTAAGACCGTTACCAAAGTTCGCGTTCCGTCATTTTTACAATAAACACAACACATAAATAATTTCATAAATTGCTTTATTTTAACTTTAAACTCCACCCCTACTCTCACATTGTTCTGCGCGTTATTAAAAAAAATCAGCCTTACACAATTAAACTTTACATCTCTTGCGACGTTCAAGTATAAAACTCTTTTCCAACGCCCTGCGACGCCCCCTCCCCGCCACCCTCTCTGTGAAACTGACAGAATCTCAGAAAACAGACGCCAATGTAATCGAAACAACACAAAACCGTTTTAAGAATATTGAAGGCATCGTCATACATGGACGGTTTGAGCCGCGTGACAAAAACTCAATATGCACGCGATGCCCAACATTTACAAATGAAAATAACATGGAAGGAATGTACACAAGATGCATCCAAGAATGAATAAAACCATCACTTTTTGGTGACAAAGTAAACCAACGTGTTAAGTTAGTGTAAAGGATATGTCAGCAGATTTTCGAAAAATTTTCCCTTGGACCAAGAAAGGATTTTGTCAGGTCCTCAGCAGTTTTGTTATGTAAACCTCAGCAGTTTTGTTATGTTGCTTTATGGTAACAAGTTTGACTTGCATAGCACGATAAATGCCGTATTACACTTCAGAAAATAAATCCTTTTTTTTCTTTTTACAAGCCACTCAATGGCAGTATATGAGATATATATATACATAAAATACGTATATAGTATTCAGACAATACTCTGCGTCCTTAAATGAAGCAATGTGAACAGAAAACACCAATATAGCATAAATTCTATCGGACATGAAAGAAAATTGTGACAGCAGATGGAAGCAAAACACGGATTACGGGTCATCAAGAAGTTAGGACGGACAAATTAATAAAGCTTAATCTCAGTTATCACAGTCATTCTAGTCGAAATGCTAACCCCGCCAGTTTCTGCACAAAATGTGGAATCACATCCTGAAAACGTCCACGGCAGCGTATCTTCTCTGTATGGCAGCACCCAGAAATCTGGCGATGCCTGAGAGACACACGGAGACACACTGAGACGACTATAGTTGTAGCAGGGTTCCCAAGTGTTCTGGATGAAACGCGTCATCCCTTCGTCTGACGTTTAACCTTGTTTTTAAAGGGAATCGAACATTTTCCCGTCAGAGCGACTCAGTAGTTCAGAGCGCATAGCATGGCCACCCCCCTCTGGATCCAGTGCTGCTGGGGCTTGTCGGTGGGAATCTCCACCGCAAAAACAAAGTTTGTGGAGTGACCGGTCGTTGACAGCGTACCTGGAATTTTAAAAAAAAAAGGAAGAAAGAAGGGAGCGATGAAAATCGTGTTCGAACTTTTTTCTTCTGATTACATTTGCCAGGCCACCATGCAATACGCGGTCATATAGTCTTAAATTCACGGGGGGCACACGTGCGCGCGCACACACACGCAAGCACGCACACACGGACGCACGCACGCATGCACACACAATAAATAGTGGCGTTTCTATAGTGACATGGTTTAAGTTCTTTGCCATGTGTTCTTGTCTTTAAGAACACACCTCGGGCTTATAGAAGAAGATTTATCAACTTTCTCTTTACGAAAGTGAACCCCCTCCCCACCCAACCCATTATAAAAACGGCCATATATGAGAATTAAGGGAAAAAGTACACGTACCGGCTCTAGTGAGAGTCTTGTACACGGGACATTCATAGATTCCAGACACGGGGACCTTGCGATTAGCAGCAGGTATAAGCCAAAGGACAGGCATGTCCGTGAAGAGCTCTTTCGGTCGCGACTCCGTCAGCATGTGGCTGGTATAATCCCAACGGGCGCCTTCGGCAAAAAGACCCCGGATGTAGCAGCCATCTTCTGGTGCCGTTTTTATCTCCTGGTAGGATTCCTTCATCACCTAGAGTACACAGAGTCATTAACGATCTCCATCAAATCAGCTGACATGGCACTGCACTGCACTGCAGAGAATTCCATATGGGAAGCTATACTCGTTTCAACAAGCGCGGAAGTACGGCTTTAATGTGGTGATGAATGTTAGACAGGTGTCTTCTATTGATTTTAATAAATGTCTTCTTTCCTTCTGTTTTATATTTATACTTTTTTCCAAAATTTGTTTATGTGCTGTATCCTGATGAGGTGATGCCGCGAAACGCTGATTTTGTCTGTCCTGGTATTTAGCTTGGCCCGGTTCCCTTGTTGCTACCAAAGAACAGACTGCTCCAATCGGCAGTCAGCTGTTTATAATTTCTTTCAATTCTTGCTTACCTTAAACTCAAAGCTGATGGTATCTATGGAGATGACTTTCTTGCGAGCATAGTTCTGCAGTGTTCCAGTCAAAAATGCTTGTGGAAAGAAGAACCCAGAAATCCAAAAGACCTGGCGACAGACACCATTTGATTTTAAAAGCGACGAAAGCAGCGGAACATTCCACACAGAAAATGCCAGCACACAGAAGCCACAGCTACATAAGGCAAGACACTCGGACTTAAGGCACGTCACAGGAACTTCATCGTAGCTAGCATCTCTCGATCTGTGCTCTGAATGGAAGCGGATGGCAGTGTTGCTGTCATAATGAATCAAAACTGTTATCCTTCTCAACTTACACTCGGGATTCCAGTGTCTATCCATTCTTGTATGAAATTCATGCGCTGAATCAAGTCCAGAACCCATGACGCCAGTGGTTTCAGTGATGGGTATGCCTGGTGACAAACGGGGGTTGAGCGAACTTAAGACCAAAGTAGCGATACTTCATACAGTAACCAAGAGGACAAAATATTCTCATTCTTATTTAGCAGCGTTGCCCATAATTTAGGTGCATCTGGCCAGCACAGATGATGCAGATGTGTAAGTTAACTGGCTCTCTTTTTCCTCTCTCTCCGAGACAAGCTTTCAGGGATGCTAGAGGAATGCCTCTAAAAAAGATGTCTCTTACCTTCCCAGACCACATGGCTGGCACAGTATTGTTGTACAGGCTGGTGGCCATGTTCTCCAGTTCCTGTGACATGACCACAAGACCTTTCAGCGCCTTCAGCAGGTCCTGCAGGGACTGATGGATCGCCCCCAGCAAACGGTTGTACCTGATACGAGCCAAAGGGATGCAGATGCTGAGTCGCTTCACAACACATGTGTATGATGGACTTAATGGATAAGGAACACATCAATAATTTGAAAAAATACCAGCAAATAGGCAAAACAAGTTCACCTGATGACTTCCTGCACCAGAACAGTGTTCATTGACTGTTCATACAGGACAGGGTATTTGGCCATCACCTCGCCAACGGCAACTGCCTTGGGCACTTGACCTAGAATTGTGTGAGCTGTCTCTTCCATCACCTTCAAGAACAGAATTGTGTTTTTATGTTTGAAGAATGCCCGCTGACTTACACATTTCTTACATCCTTCTCCCAATCTAACCACCTGTCAGTATGTATTAAAAACAGAACTCACGTGGTTATGTGAAACAATAGCAAGCACACATATAAGCAGATGGTCTTTGGATACACTAACTTGCACCTGCCTGTATTCATACTCATGCCCAGACGCAACTGAGCCTCCGACATCTCACCTCCTCCCGAGACTTGCCGCCCCCGCTGGCTGTTTTGGGCTGGAGCTGCAGCAACCCACTGAGCATCTCCAGAGTCTCATTCTGTGCAAACGTGATGTTGGCATTCTCATGCAGGCCAAATATTTCGGGTGTGTCGTTGATTGGCAAGCTTCTCACATATGCAAGGTAGCCCTGTGGACATGTTTTAATACCTTGGTGTTAAATAAAACTCCATCTGTAATACTGTGCTCATATGCACAGTCTTGCCTTCAGTAGCATACGAGTCTGTCTACAGCGCTAGCTTTTATTCACTGAGAAGAAAATATCTATAGAACTCATTGTCTCCTCTTTCATGCAGATAAGATCCACGCCATTAAACGACTTAATCAAAACAACAAAAAAAAGACAAAGGGTTCGAGATTACGCATCTGCTCATATATAAGGAAAGAACGGAGAAAACTTATGGAGATATGCTGCTGGCTTAATCCTGAATGTATTTTTAAGAACCTACTGTTCTCTGTCAAAATGTCACACATAATAGACACAGCAACGTATCCCTGCCCTATAAACTGCTGCTTACATTGTGGTCCTGTGATGTAGGAATTTGGTGGTAGATGCCACTAGCACTGTAGATGTGTTCTTCACTGAGAATCTCTTGCTTGTAGAAATCACTCAGAATGTTCATCAGACAGCGACGATCCCAGTCATCAGTCACACGACCACCATAGTTAATGTGTCCAGCAGTGTATTTCAGCACCTTGAAAAGTTTTCATTCTCAATAAAAGAACTGAACCTTTAAGATTCAGCTACTTAAGTATCAACCGTGCTTTCGCTCTGCACTCCTGTAACATTCACCAAGAATGAAAGAGCTGATAGAAATAATGCATTTTCAAGTATAACATAAGAATAATCAATTTTGTTTTCATTTGTTCTAAGCTCCAACCTTGTATGGAATTTCTTCATATTCAAGCAGGAACATTTTCAGCTGGCTGATGCAAATTCGCAGATCACCATCTGTGAACTCATAAGGAATGTTGAAACCCAAAGCGCCAAATTTTCGCCGCTCCAGCAGCACACCATGGAACAGGCACAGCGACAGCAGCAGGTGCTTGAATGTTGATGTCTGCAAACGCATGATTGTAAATAGAAGATTTAGTAAGATATGCACAGACATGCAGGAAAACTGACATCATTGACAGAGTGTTCTAAAAAGATTCAAGTTGAAAAAGATAAAGTCACAGCCAATTTCAATTTGAAAAAAGATAAAGTCGCAGCCCTTTCACCTAAAAATGAGTTGCTCGAATCCACGGCCACTGACTGACTAACCTTCTCAGCACAGGAGTTAAGGAAATCATCGTTAAAGCCAATGTAGGATCGAAGCAGATTGGCCTTGATTCCTTTAGGTGGTTCTACTGTCATCTTGGAGCCGTTCTGGAGGATGAAGACTGGGAACCTGGCACTAGGCATGCTGGTCAACCACAGACGGAAGTCCCGATGAACCTGCAGCATGCAAGGAAATGTTAGTAGCAACCAATAACAACTGACAGTTCCAAGAAATCCTGGAATTATAATTAACACCAGAGAACAAAAATCCCCATGGGGTTTGTCAGTCTTACCTTGTCCGGATCAATCTGCTCAACCAGCCGCTCAAGGGAGGGCATCCAGCTGGGTGCCAGGTGACAGTTCTGAAAGAACACCCACTTGCCACGCTCCATGGCTGATCGCATCAGCTGCTCTGCCCTTGGCCCCTGCAGATCAAAAAGAAAAGTTTCTTGAAATAATTGGCAAAAAAGGTCAAGCACCAAGGGTATACAAACAAAACTATCTCTCCGAACAACTATTGTGCATCTGTAATCATCATCCATGCATAGATGACAAGAGTTAAAATTTTAAAACAATTTGTACCAAAATATCAATTAACTCCGAAATGAGTTACGTTGATGGAAAGGGGAACAAAGAAGTGAAAGCCATCTGTGCAGCAACAGTACCTGCCCCTGCCCTAGGGAAATAGGTGTCAGTTTCTTAGAAAATCTCATCTCCTCTGCGAATTTATACAGGTCAGCAGCTGGATCTGTTCCCGTGGACAAGACAAAGATAAGCGGAGTGGTGGGAGAAGAGTCTTTGAATACAGCTGTCAGGTCTGAAGTCTGCAAAACAAAACGCAAACATTTTAAGTTTTAATTTTTTGCTTCTCAGTAATGTGTCAGTAAATTTTTCTAACTCACAAGTATGGTGTGTATATGATGCTAAGCAAACTGAAGGGACCAGAATTCGAAGTATTTAAAATGATTTCTTTTTGCTATTTGCATGCCTTGAAAAAAATTTATCACAAATGAATGGAGATGAAAATGAAAATAAGCAGCTCCACAAAGCTATCTCAAGTGAAGCTGATCCTTTATTATATTGCCTCAGTGCCTACCATTATCTTCTAATACACACAGAACTTTATGGTTGGTGAATGGTGATGAGAAGGGCTAACCTGTGGCTCAATGAAACGCTGCCCAAGATTGCCCGAGACATAATCTTGCATCGCATTTGTGATCTTGTCAAGACGCAAAGCTTTCAGCACCAGCATCTTCTGGAACTGGTCGAGACCAGTGTCCCATTTGCCTGGCAGACTTTCTCTGTGATTTCAAAATTAAAAGGTTCAATTTATTTACAAATGTATTATGATGGACTTATGACAAGCATATGTTAAGCCCTCCACAACCAAAGATTTTGAGTTTTACAATGCTTCAGATTCAGCAGAACAACAAATTCTAGAGCATACAAAATGCGTTTCTGGATACCTGTGTGGGTCGATGCTATCAAAAATGCCTTTGAAGCCATCCAGATGGTTCTTAAAATCATCCACAAATGGTGCATATTTTGAGAGTGCTCCCAGCGTTAGGATTTCATTCCATGATCTTTCTGAAATCCATTCTGGGGCAGGATTGTCTAGTTCCTTGGGTTTGTGAGTTCCTCCTGCCACCAGATGACGCCACTCATCCTGCAACAAGATTTGTCTGATGTCTAAGAATAAGCATTGATTAACAATCTAGGGGCTGCGTGACATGAAGATTCACTTCCTCTTCAACATTTTTCACACACAGATGCGACTGTTTGGACTGATCATTCTCTGAATATCTACATGTATGGGGCAGGGCACACCAAAGTGAAATTCATATGCAGCTTTATCCCAGGTGTGGATGTTGGGGAGGGGGGCCGGAGGGGGTGGGGGTGAAGTGAGAGATCCTCATCAAACCACGATCTTGAATGACTACAGCAAATGCATGGACAGCGTACCAGCATTTGGCAAAAGCTTTTGGTTTGCTGGTTATGCTGACATCTTTTCCGGCTCACGAAACCTGTGCTCACCATGTTGATGATTCCTTTGTGCATGTTGATTCTGACACACAGAAGGAAAGCAAACAGAAGCTTGTGCTTCTCAAACAGTGAGCGGCACACGTTGCTGTACAGGCTGAAGGTGAAATAGTTGTTGATGTTCACGATGCGCTGAGGAATGTTGTCGGCACGCTCGGCGTTGGTGATGCTGCCGAGAAAGATGGTGATGAACCACTCCAGGGAGTACTGGTACATGGGGTCAATGTTGGCCATGTCTGCCACGCAGAAGAACAGGATCTGCGTGTTGACGGCAACTGGAATGTACTGACTGCGAGTGGCATCAATGTCCTTCTCTGTCTGCTCAGCCACCACCACCTTGGCCTGAGGTCGACAGAAACATCAAATGACTCTCAGCAACTAGGGTTCCTGCTTATTTCACCAGATCATGAAAACGCGGATACTTTTATCTGCCCACTTTTCCCCTTTCCTCTTTCATTTTTTGTCCCTTGTCACCGCCAGTGTCTCCTCTACAACTTTCTCATTTTCCATTCCCACCCACCTTTTACCCTTCTTCCTTCATGTCTTTTTCTCCCCTACCTTTTTTCTGTTTTTAGTTTTGACATGTTATCAGCTTTAAAATCATTCAACTTTGTCTTTCAGTATTTAAAAATGTGAGAGCACATTGTGGTAACAAAGGCAGGTGAGAAATTACAAATGTGTTAAATGTGCAAACAAACAAGCAGATAAATGAAGGAAAGTGTCTTGAGGTAAATGATGAGGTAAAGTGTCTTGACGTAAGAGGGAAAAGCTATGAGCATGTGAACACCAAGAAGGGCAGTACTTTGGCACGTTTAAAACTAAGGGTGAGCAAATCATTTAGGAATAAACGGGAACATAAGGGAAACAAGAATTCAGTTGACTAGATGTGTGCATGAAAGCGACTCCTAGAACCCACAGACCTGAGCTCTCGCACTTCGCTTTGCGCCATTATATACAAAGTTAAATATAATTTTCAGATGTTATAGGGATAGTGAGTAAAATGAAAACAAAAGCTGTTTAGCGGGAAAAAAGTTCTAGATGTTTACTATTTTTTGTTGCAGACGTGGGTGCTTGGATATGAGTTTATGGTCCAAGGGAGGGGAAGGGGGTCTAGAGTGCATGAGAGAATGAGATTTGTTAATTTGTGAAACTTGCCTCATTTTCGCTTTTGTTGAGCTATTTTTATTTAGTTTTCCTGCGAGTTGATGTTCTTCATCTTTTCTTTCTGTTGTGAATTTTAGTGCAAGTGACGTCTTTGTATGTTAAGAATATAAAGGTTTGTCAGTGGAAAAAGATATGTATAAATGTTGTCAACTCATTTTCATGGTTGGTTGTGTTTCAAATGTCAGAGTTTGTGGGGTGTATGACTTTGGAAAGTTGTGAAAGTTGTAAATATTTGTGCTTAGGCCTGAATAGCAGTTAACCCCCACAAACATTATGACAGAAAGAGTACACAAACTTGCTGGTGAAAAAAAAATGAACTAGTAAACAGACTCATGCACACTCTGCAAAGAACCACAGCAACGGACAACTATATCAAATCCTACCTTAATCTCTTGTGACTTGATTTTTGAAGCTTCAAGAGTCTGGATGAGGTCAATGTCATCCACAGGGCTGCCCTCCGAGGAGCTAAGACGAAACAGGATCCTGTCCTCAATCTCTTTCAGTTCCTGCTTCATCTTGGCGTTGCTGACGATCAGTTGGTTCTTGGCTTCCTCTAAGTCTGGTCTCTCCTCTGCCACCACAATGCCAAGCAGTTGGTCCTCTAGGCCACTGTGGCAAAAGGAAAACAAAACAGGAACTTTAGCTTGACTTCATGTCCTGTACTTTGTCCTAATGAGCTGATGGTGACTGTGGTCAATCTCTCTGGACCTTCGATACAGCTGAATCATTCACCTGTATGCAGATATCCAGCAAGCTGTGTTCTGTACTTTGTGCAAGTTATGTCGAAGACAAGAAAGTCAGCCTCTTGAAACTCTTTAGAACCTGAAGACTGTCAAATGTGTAGTGTTAACATCTTCATGCATGAACGACCAGTGTGTACCATCCTGTGTATACAGGAAGTTGATGACAAGCCTGTCAGTCTGCTCAGACTTTTTTGACACAAAGAAAAAGTTGCATGCATTGTGAGGAAGTTATCTGAGAAAGCAACATGCAGCATCAAACATGTTTCTTCAAATGAAGAACCTAACAGTTTTATTTGCAAGGAACAATTAAGAAAAACTGCGACTAAAATTTAACCAAAAAGTGATTTCTGGCAATTAAAAAGTGAACATAAACCTTTACTTTATCTGAATACACTTTACTTGATCAAAATACTACTACTAGAGGGGTTCAAGGACAAATATAGCACAAGAAACTGCTTCAGCAGTGAGTCATAATAACAACAGATAAAGACCAGAAACCATTTTTCTTGAGATGTAATGGTGTATAAAAGGGCATCCTGCTGTTTTTGTTGTTGTTTACCTCATGACAAGAGCTGCTAACATGGGGGATGCAAGCTCACCTGGGCGACAGTGTGAAGTTGACTAAAGTGACTTTGGTGGACACTTCAGGTGTGTAGTGAGGGTTGGGCAGCTTTGTGGTCATGTAGAACTTGAAATCATTGTGGTAAGGGATCACAGCATCACCTAGCTTAATCACCAGGCTGCCTTGCTGCTTAAATGTCTGCAAAATGTGTGCAGAACACAAAATAGACTTGTAGTTTGATACGTAAAAACTTTGAGCTATCCCACATGATAAAGGGGATGATGGCCATCTAGTTACTTCCTCCGACTCTGTTAGACTTTGGTAACACAGAGTATGAAGGAAGCTGTCCATCTTAGTAACAAGTAAATGATCTTTGGTATTACTTAGCTGCCATCATGTGTGGAGTTTTCATGGTATTATGACTCTGTTGTTGTAACAGGATACCATCCACTCATCCTGTTATCACTTGCCTGTCTCAGCAGGATGGGTTCCAGAGCTGGATCCAACTCAGTGCCAATGTTTTCCAGAAGGCATGGCTTCCCAAACCGCACAGCATTTTCCAAGCTGCGCAGGAAGTCTTTGTCTGAGAGCTTGATGATGTCTAGACCGTTGTCTCGTTCCTGCATCATCATCGTATCAATCCATCAATCATGAACTGATTGATCACTCAATCAATTATTAGTTCGGCAACATTAGGCTGCTTGTACATTACTAAACATGTTGAAACAGTCAGGTATACCAACTGTTTTGACAAAGAACCACCAAAATCTCATTTTAGGAAATATCCTGAAAGCAAAGTGTGAGGAAGGACTGATTCTGAGTGAAGCAAATGTAATCAAAACTGCCACAAAACATCGTATGCACCATGTTATCTGGCAGAACTGCAGAAAAGTTTATTTAAAAAAAACCTAATGTCTTCTTGGACGTGACCTAATTCCTTCTTGGAGTCTAAGCTATGAGACATGAGCTAATGCCTGCTTGGAGTCTAGCTATGAGACATGAATGCAAAACTTGCCAAGTTCTTGATCCACTTGTTGGCCTGGCCCTGAGGGTCGATGAACAATGCCCATCGTCGGGAAAACTGCACAATGACACCATTCTCCACAGAGAGGCTGTCCTTGGGGAGACCAGCAATCTGCCAGCTACGAATTTTGACGGGATCACTCATGGCACCAATAAGGCTTGGGTCCTCTGTCCGAGGAACTTTGAGGTGATCAAGTTGGCTTACCCATTCTTGGGTCATGTTCATTCGATACTCGCCCTAAAATATGCATACTTTTTTTAAAAAATCTGTTCAAACTTTGCAAAAATATCATATAAATTGTTGTATTAGTTTGATTGGCAAAGATTCTGACATTCAACGGAAATGCTTTCAATAACGTGAAAATGAGTTGCCCACCCACCCTCGTCTACACACTCATGACACACACACAGACAGACACACATACACTCCCAACTTTCATCTGATTGCAATAGTTCATTCTGTTAAAAAGCAAGCAAGACAAGATGCATGCAAGTTCATGGTTCCGCATAGTTTTGAAGAAGTGCTTACTGTGAATGGTCCCAGGTAGGCAATGTTGGCAGAGGATATTAGCACATCTCCAATGATGTTGTCAATGATCTTTTCAAGTTTATCCACTGATTCTATCCACCTGTCCTTTTCATCAGCCAACCCGCCAATGAGCTGCACAAAGGTTTTATGGTCCATTATATACATATCACATCACATGTATGGTGAATAATTTTAGAGCCTACCATTTGATTTTGACATGAATCTGGTCAGGAAAGGTTGGTTCTATATAACAAGCACCTTGTCTGCCCGAACTAGCCTGGCTTCACACTCCGCTGTCTTGGTCTGCAGTTCCTCTTTCTTGCGCATGCAGTCGTCGTATTTGGCCTGCAGCGTGGCGATGCCTTCCTCCACCTCCTGCAGCCTGGTCTTCGCAGCATCCAGGACACGCTGGGTCTCGGCCAGGTCCTCCTGGGCCTGCTTGAGTGCAGCGCGCTTGGGGGCCACGCCCCGGGCCACAAAGTGGTACTTGTGCATGGCCCGCACCCACTGACAGATTGATGTGCAGGCTTTGGACACCTGTACAGATTACCGAACAATTTTTAAAAAGCCTTTCAAATGACTTCAGAATGCTCTGATGTCCACTTCGGTCAATGCAGACACTGGCTTTCTCAAACTACCTGAAGCAAAACTAGCAGCCACATGCAAAATTTGTAAACTAAACTTTCTGATGACACTTACTGCTGTCTGTTAACATTTTCCTCTGCCAGGAGCCACACATGATTTATCATTAATTTAATGTGCTGTGTATGCACGCAATTATGCATCACACTTTATGGTTTGCTTGTAAAATTCATTGGTACCACCATTCCAGAGACAGCTTCTAAAATAGGCCTCAGTGACAATCACTTTTCACCAACTTTTGTAAGTCTCTAACCTTGGCAATAGCAGCTGGCTGGAAGGCCTCATCATCAATGTATGGCTGAATCTTTTTGATGGTTTCATCAGGGATGTTGTCCTTGTCGTACTTGAACAAGCTCTCTAGGAATTTGGTTGGATCCTGCAGCATACCCTTCCCTGGCTCCCAGTAGTCGTCAACCTTCTGTCCTGGCTGAAGTACAACCACATTCACTTCCAAAATATTTTCAACATTAAAATAATCAGCCAGGTGATAAACTTTTTTAACTCCCTCCTCCTGCAGCACTGTTCTGTTTTAAACGAGAATGTTCTCCATCCCAGAACTGTAAAACATTACCAATTTTCAAATCAAAAGGAGTAATTAATCCAACACCTGCATTTTGGAATGATTAATAACAATGAGAGGTCCATATTGCCACCTTGTCGCCAGCCACTTTTTTTGGCTTGATGCCTTTCATGATGCTGACAGCCTCAATGACCAGCCGGACGCCATCAGGTGGGCGCTGCAGAGCTCGCACCTCAACCACATCACCTTTGTTGAGTTGTTTGAGACTGGCAAGAGCTGCATCCTGTAAAACCCACATCATGAATTCTTACCTGAATCCGCAACTTCACCCAAACTATTGCAATTGGCATAAACAAAATAAATGGTTTCTTTCAAAATATATTGGAAACACAGCACCCCATTCCTGCTTTCTCCATGGAGAACAGAGACCTCTACAGCATTTTCATCGGCGCCACCAACGCTGTATCTTTACTCTGTAAAGACCTTTCTTCACTGGATAAACCTGCTCTGTAAAGGCCTTTCTTCACTGGATAAACCTGCTCTGTAAAGACCTTTCTTCACTGGATAAACCTGCTCTGTAAAGACCTTTCTTCACTGGATAAACCTGCTCCCTAATTTGTCAAGTGTGGCTAAGATTAGTGACCCACAATGAATGTTCTTCCAGTTAAAAAGACTTTTCATTGGATTCGATTTAGGTTCAAGGGGAACAGCTGATGATTCTGACCAAGGCAGGCAGAGCTTCATTGAGGTCCCGCTGTGCATCGTCAGCAATGGCTTGAGTCTCTCTGGCCTTTGTAGCAGCAGCTGCTTCTTCCTTCTGCACGACAGCCTTCGTCTCCTCGGCAACGGTCTGTCAAAAGATGTCAAACGTTGACTCAACTCTTCAGATTTTCAGAAAATGAACTGACCAGAGCGTAAAATTTGAATATTTTTCCTGAATGTACATTCTTCTTATAATCCTAATTGCCGGTTGAAAAAAAAAATCATTTGGAAAGTGATGTGGAGGCAAAAAGTCTGTTCTTAGTGTTTATTTTCATGATTCTTGTCAAGAATATTCTATTATCTGATAAAAAAAAAACTGAAGTATTGGGGTGCAGCATTCACATATTTTTCAGGATGAATGTCTGCAATGTTGTCTGAAAGTCAGAAAAGGAAACTTTCTCAGACACAAGATGGAACACACCGTATCCTTGGCAATCTGCTCCATGGTTGCTATGGACTCTTTCACAGCCTCAGCAAGGAGAGGTCTCATGGTGGCCAGTTCTTCCTGCAGCTTGGCCACTTCATCGGCAGTCGTCAGCAGCTGCACAAACAATGTTGGTTAGCTTTGCAGGAGGTCATGTGCACCTACACACTTTCCTTCAGTTTTATTTCAAGAGAAAGCCAGACACTTCTGCATATTAATATTCTACATTTAAAATAGAAAGCTAGGTGCAACAAAAGGAACTTAGCCAAGTGAGAGTTAGACAGACGACAAGTCAATGTTTCGGGGCACAACCCCTTCTTCACGACGGCACAGATATAAAAAATAACAAATGTGTTGTTTGTCTAACTCTCACTTGACTAAATTCCTTTGTTGTACCTTTATTACCCAAAGCTGCAGTCACCTGTTTCTTTTCTCTCTACAAAGAAAAAGCTAAACAAAAACACAATGGGATCTAAAAATATAAACCAGGGATTAAAAAAAAACTGCTATCTGTGCGGTCTTTATTTCTGGCTCTGGAATTCGAATAAAGGTGCCCTGTGGATTACAAACATGAGAAAACCAAGGTAGATGTAAGCATATGGAATGACAATGTCTGCTTCTTCCACTCACCTTGTCCAAACCAGTCTTCAGCCTCCTTCTTGCTGTAGTCAGCTCCAGTTTCTTCATGCCAATCAGCTTAGAGAAGATGCCCAGCAGCTCCAGGTAACTGGTCGGCGTGACGTAGTTATGACGAGACAGCTCGGACAGAAAGCGTTTAGAGTAGGTCGCTACAGACTGATGTATCTCCTGGCACACAGCCACCTGCACAAAAGTCCCTCTGGTGAGCACCACTAAAATCACCAGAATGTAATGCAGAAAAATTTATAAGCCCCGAGATTATTCTACTCCACATAAGCTACTATAATTTGTAAAGCCATGAACAATTCCTAGTGAGATGCCCTCGTCTTACACAAGCTCTTTGGTGAAGATCTGTCTGCTGATGCATTTATATCTGAGTCTGGGATTTAATCATGCAGTTTTTTTATAGCAATCCAAGACATTTTAAATTCATGGCTCTACTGCCACCTTAAACCACTTTCACCCCTCTGATATTGCAAGAAGTTTCATCACTTTTGCAGTCAGGTATCAGAAGTGAACAATCTCTGCTGCAATTTATAAAACTCCAGAATTTGTGTTATTACATATAAAATGAGCTTCATGATCACAGACACATGACTCACCAAGCCTTCCATAACCTCCTCCGTGCATTCTAGGTCTGGGATGTCATTCAAGAAGCGCAAGGCCACAGACTTCAGGGCATCTGCCGGCCACTCACTGAACCAATCAATGGTACAGCAGTTGACAAGGGCTGGGAACTGACGCAAGCGGGCTCGAAATATCTCACCCAGGGGGCTGTGGAATATAATAAACAACAGCCGATAAGCTTTCTCCGGTCTCATCTTGGGCGTTATCCCTCAGACAAAGGTCTGCTTACCAACAAATGTAATAATAATGTAAATCCTCTGAAAGGGAAAACAACCTAAGGATCCATACCTCATGGTGATGACTGTGTGCAGATTGTTGCGGACACGTTTTGTGTAGGCAGAGAACAGGTTGGTCTTTGTTGGCTGCAAGCCGAGATCCTGCACCAAGGGTTTCATGGCTGTGAAAATCTGTTCTTGCTCATCGAAGCCATAGATGTTCGGCACATCACCAGAGTTGAGGATATTGTTGATGTCTTCCAGGAAAGATTCACTCTTAATCTGTAACAAACGGACAGCTTCAAAGTCTGAAGACAAACTTCTCGGTCAAAAGTGTCCATTTCTGGTGAATTAGCACAAAGAACATGAAATACAGGCAGGTGCAAAAGATCTCTATTCTTTTGGTGTCATTCTTTGCTGAGTCATCCAACATAGTCTATAAATTGTATGCCAGGGGAGAAAATAGCAATTCACAGCTGAAACACGCCTACCTGTGTATCACTGAAAAGAAAAACAACTGGTTTGTTTTCCAAACCAGATTTCATCATGACTCGACGAAGGTCATCTCTCCACTCGGACATTCCATAGTTTTTGGACAGCTCAATCTGGAAGCACTCAAACTCCGACCTGTACTCAAAACAAATCCATACAGTGAGGAGAAAATAGTGGTATCTGATCAAGAAAAAGCTATGCACATGACAGGAAGAGAAGAAGAAAAATGAAGGAGATGGAGAAGGAACACAAGACAGGGTTGTCTCCATTTCTGGCTTGTAACACATTATGCAAACTGATGAGGTACAATCATCGAGCTTCATTCTTTAGAACAACTTAAGATCCTACATGCATTTTACAATCATATGTGAAACTGAGTTTTATCTCAGCAAAGCACAGAAACAGAACTGAGAAGACAATTTCTATCCGCTCCTCACCAAAACCAATGTTTATTTTAAGGTATGTGGGTGCACACGTAGGATTAGCAGATCAGATTAGGATGTTGCAACTATCTGGAAGATAAGAAAGTCTGGGTTTTCCAAATGAGCACTACTTACAAATGAGCAGAGAGGCGAGTCAAAGACTGCCGGCCTGAGCCTCCCATGCCCAGCAGCAAAGCATTGCCAAGAGGCTGGCGAATGATGCGTGATATCCTGCACACGTGTGTGACTGCATCCATGAAGAGGACAAGTCGCATCTGGGCCATGTTGACCTGATTATAATCTTCCAGGTAGTCTTCCACCACCTTCACCAGCTGCAAGCAAGTATGTGTACACAGATATGTACAACTAAATACAGTATAGGGAAATGATCAGAAGCTACGTTACCTGACTGACTGCCTGCCTGCCACAGACATGCACATTTGAATACACTTTATGGAAATGATCAGAAGCCTGCCTGGCTAAGTGTTTTGAATGGTTGGTTGTGTCACGTGTTGGGGTCTGGTGGGTCAAGGAGATTGCACCATAGATTCCAGGTGTGATCCATCCTCGACTCTCAGGCCCTAATTAAGGTCTATTACTCCTTGTTCAAGCCGCCATCTAGCCGCTCACGTCATCACCAGCCCAGGTTCGGTCCCTGTTCACACTTATGACCAGGGGGTCTGGCCCTAGAAACCAGGGGCAAGGTGTTAATTACCCTGGGGTGGGATTAGTGAAGAT
>SMGT01011872.1:138770-161694 GCA_004794575.1 Lanistes nyassanus | reverse complement strand
GCCTGTGTAGTAGGAGTAGTGTATCGAGTTTATGGTTGAGGAGAGCGTTAGCTAAGGTGGTGTGTTGCAATTGCGTTTGTGAGAATTCTTGTTCCTCTTATATTTGATGTCTATGTCTCAATGTTAATAAATGTCATGTTTTGTTGCTATCACGCGTCTGTAGTTGAGTAGGTTGCAATCTGGACGCCTGTGTGAGTGAGTGCCTAAACCGGGATTGAGCCCACGTAAAATAAATTCTTTTGTAATTCCAACGGCGCACACTGGTAAATTTGGTCTTTGCCATTTGGGCCACGTGTGTGCCGGTTACACCTAAAAGTAATGCAACGCTTAGTTTATAAAATCCACTAACTAGCTGAGATTAATCATACTAATGTAAACTTAAAAATGAATGTTCCAATATAAAATCAGAAACTATTGGTAATATCCTGCACAAAACTAAAGCACTATAGTCTCACTACTTACTTCAAGTTCAAGCAGTACACAATCTTAAACTTATTAAAAGAATTTGCACAGATAATAGATTTAGGCATTTAAACAAAACAAAAAACAACAACAAAAAAATGAAAAAGCCTGATGTGCTGCCCCAAACTCTCACTATATTCTGAGATTTTGTAAATGTTTTGGGGCGACTGTCAGTATCTATTCTAAATTTCTATGCTGCAACAAATTTGAGACAGCTATGGACGAACTTCCATACATTCAGGAGCCAAAAAACTCCAAAACAGAAAACTTAATAGTTAAACAACAATAAAGACCAAACAAAAATTCCAAGATAGGGACTGTGATGATGATACTTCACTACTTATACTGGTAGAAACAAAATTTCCCTTCATCTTATTTTTGCACATTCATCTGTTTTCATAGCATTAATGCTACAAAATCATTACAACTAACGGGTCTGATTAAGGCACGTAATACACACAAACATAAGCACACCGTTTAAACTTACCACTGCTCTTCGTTATGCGGTTGTATTTGTAGACTTTCCAGCTTTTCCGAGGCCAGCCATTCATTTCCAGATCATACATTCGTAAGGCACTATCGATCACTCATCAGTGCATCGATCTCTTCCTCAACGTTTCATGGATGTGAAACATGGTCTTTAAAATAACACAAGTATAGCTCCCGTAGTTAGTCGAATGAGCACATTGTATCAGAAGATGGGGAGCCTTGGAAGATTAAATTTCCCCCGTTCCAATCACGCTTTTCGAATCTAAGGGAGGCTATTCTGGATAGTCTCTCACAGAATTGGTCCGATTAAAAGCTAATAAAAGTCCATTTGTGTGTCAGGCGATCGAAAATTTAAAAAAATTATAGTTGTAATTAAGCATACTTAAGTTATACATAAACTATAACTGATCTAGTGTACGATGCGATCTAGTGTACGATGCATACTTCGGGCCTTCCAGAGCCACGTGCTGAATGCATGCATGGGCTTGGCCAAAAATGTTCGAAAAATCGAATTGTCTTTAAGAAATATAGATAATCCGAAGATATAACTAAAACACTGTCATAATTAAAACATAATGTTGATTTCAATCAAAGAATGACAATTAAATGAGCATGCAAGATAGTCTGGGCACATCTATTTTTAGCCGACTTTACGGCGCGACAAGCGAGTGTTGGCGTATCTTGGCTTTACAATATTCGCGTTGTGCGCTGCCATACGGACCGCATATGTTCGAAATCCAGTTTAAGTGATTTGTCTTTAAAAACAATGTTTAGATCATCAGGAGATATAATTTACCACTATTAAACTTTGTAAAAAATTATTGAGTACTGTTCGTGTCAATCAAAGACAGTTATTCTAAATTAGCATCCAAGATAACCCGGGCAAATCTATTCTTAGCGGACTCGACGTACGGCGGGCCAGAGATATATATAGAGAAGGATGCGTAGCTTATCCCGCTGCGAGTTTAACTTCCATCGCGCATGTCCGTTAGCGAAGTAGCACTCTATATATATCTCTGGGCGGGCGAAAGGTGAATCTTGGCCTTACATTGGCTTTACAATATTGGCGTCGCACGCGGCCGCGCGAATCCTGGCGCTACGCTGGCCAGTGTAGCGCCAAGATTCCAAGATAACGCCAAGATTGGACCAATATTGTGTGCTGGCTGGGAATTACGCTGTGTGTCACTGTGATGACGATGCACACACACACACACGTACATCACTTTTTCTCTCTTCACATGCGGAAAGTTTCCCCACATTCGGCCGTAGGATGCGCACGTAGGCGCATTCTTTTTCTCCCCCCGCCTGTCTCCCCTCACCAGACAAGATCAGCTCTCGTAAAAAAAAAACAAAAAAAAAACGCTGGATCAATTCTCTCAGTGATCGGTCGAAGCCAAAGGAGCCTATAGTATATATGTTTGTGTGCGCGCGCTCGCGCAAACACGTACAAACAGCGCGAGAAACCATTGGCAATAGAAGGAAAGTTTTTTTTCCTCTTCGAACACTTTCGCGAAAGTGACGCAAAGTACATTCCTGCACGAACAGTTTAAGCAGCACGGAACACAAACTACCACAGCCACCGAAGGTCGACTTCAGCATACTTGACCCAGACACGAGGTGACCTTCACCCTGTGACCCGAGTATGGCTGCTTGACATCCTCCAGCGTTGTTCTAAGCAGGGACCCAACGACAGAAGATCTAGGGCAAGTTGAAGTACATTTTTTTTAAACACACAGTTGATAGGAGCCTGCGTGTCTAATGATTCCTGCAATGTTTCGCTCCGAGAGAATAGTGGCGAGACCATTGCGACGGCTTCTCCAGTTGCCGAGCTCTGCTGAGCCGTCTGTGTGTCGACGAGGAAAGGTTTTGACAGCTGCCAACATCAACCCTCACGTAAAGAACATGGAGTATGCTGTGCGCGGACCGATCGTCATCAGAGCCGGGGAAATTGAACTGGAGCTGAAAAAAGTACTTATTTTTACGTGAAATGGTTATATCTGCATTATACGTGATGTGAATGTATACTCTAGATCTGTTTACTTATTAAACTTGAAGTTGCTGACTTTGCTGTATATAGTCAGTGCATTTATCATTTTATGAGGGCCTGTAAAATCGGGAAAACTTTACAACTATTGTTGATGTTGGGTGCAGGGAGTGCAGAAGCCATTTGAGGACGTTATTCGAGCGAACATAGGGGACTGCCATGCGGTGGGACAAAAACCGCTCACCTTCATTAGGCAGGTAAGAAGTGCAGATGTAAAAGCCAGAAATAAGCAGTGGGTGGCTTTAAGAAAAACTCATGATTTCTTAATTGTGTTAACATTTGTATTGGTCATAATTTCCACTGTTTCCTACCTCTGACAATGCAAGAGGTAGTGATACTGTTCTGTTGCCCTTCATCCATAACAGCGTTTTTCATAGGCCTGCCGAACTGTGTTTGTCTGTAGCCTTTATGCTCAGAGTTCATTGTCAGAGGTCTGTGCTTGCCTGACGGCATACAATAGAGAAATGCTCTTTCTCAGTGTGTA
This sequence comes from Lanistes nyassanus, assembly GCA_004794575.1. Taxonomy (NCBI): domain Eukaryota; kingdom Metazoa; phylum Mollusca; class Gastropoda; order Architaenioglossa; family Ampullariidae; genus Lanistes; species Lanistes nyassanus. The sequence continues at coordinate 158,215 of SMGT01011872.1, read as the reverse complement.
GAAGATTTTGCAGCCATGTATTTTATAGGCCTTTTGCATAGACTAATACTTGCTGAATTCTCTCTTCTTGCAAAGAACTTGCTAGATGTCAGTCCTTCTGACATACATCATGCATCTGTTACTGACCGGAACCAGACAGTATTGTGATGCTGCTGGTGGTGGTAGCGATGGTGGTGGCGATTAGAGAAGCACTAATTTTAAACTTGGGCATTTCCATAACAGTTATACATACACAGTAAACTAGTCATGATCAAATGTGAAGAAGCTTTGATAAAGTGTGCATTTTTTTATCAACAGGTGATTGCTCTATGCTCCTACCCAGAGCTAATGAAAAATCCTGATTTTCCATCAGATGCGAAAGAAAGAGCTCGGCGTATCCTTGATGGTTGTGGAGGAAAGAGCATAGGTAAGCTGACCTTGCAGGAAACGGTAGGCTGTGATGCCAGTGATGGTTTTAGTGTGGTAACACCTGGCTTTTTCCAGTGTCAGCATTTTTAAGCACAAGCTGCATGTATTTCCACCATATGCAGCATCTTTTGGCACGACTGAGTATTAGGGCTGAGCCAGAGTTGTAGACTGGCAGGTGAGTACTGGTGTGACGCAGCCCAAATTGTAGATTTGCAGGGCTGAGTATTGATGTGATACATATGATACTGTGTGATGCATAGTAACAGTTTATAGCTCAGCACATTTTGATAAGTTGCAAACCGAATAGCTTGATTGAATGGAAAGGGTTAAAATGGTTGAATTCAATTGAAAATGTAAGAACTACAATTACTGCTTGGGTTTAATGCAAAATGTCCTCCCCTTTGCAGGGGCATACAGTGACAGTGCAGGGGTGCGAATAATTCGTGAAGATGTGGCACGCTACATAACAGACCGTGATGGTTTTCCCAGCAATGCAGATAATATCTTTCTGTCAACTGGAGCCAGTGATGGGATTAAGGTGACAATTTTGTGTGATGAAAGACTCAAGCAGTTTCAGGAAGCTAACTGCTACAGGGCTAGGTCATTTTTTAGGTGGGAGGGGTTTGCTAAGGGGATTTTGGAGGGGGAAGGTTTTTAATGTCTGCTCTGTATAGATCAATGTGTTCATGTAACATATGTAACTAGTTCTTTATAGCTCAAAGGTATAGTGCGATCAGGTACCTTCATCACTGGTTTTTTTTATCCTTTTTTCTCTTGACTGCTGCTTTATGGTATCATTGGTGGCAGGTCCTGGTGTGAAAATTATTATTGGAACTGCATCAGGTTTTATTGTTTTTTCAGCATGTGAGTATATTGATGTAAGAACAAATCTTCAGTGAAGTGTTGTCCACAGATCGCCTATTGTTTCATTGGCTGTACAAAATCTTTCCCAGTCCTAAAAGCAATGTATCCACAGTCGCCTATACTTGACGTTTGGTGGTGGAAAAGCATGTGTGGTAATGACAGACTTGTGCCTGGAAAAGATACCGCACACATAGTCCCCATGTCTGTTGTGGATGCAACACACTGCGAAGGACTTGCCATTACTATGTCATGACCCTGGAAAACTGCTGAAAAATGAAAGTGAGGCTCTTGTGTGGCGTTTCAGCCAGCGAGGCAGGCGTTTTGCAGTTCGGGCAGCCTGGGCTGTGCTTTTGAGCAGTAAATCTGCTTTAGACAGCTGAGACAGCTACTGAAATCGTCTTAATTAACAGTATCATAATCGTAATGGATGTCGTCTTTGTAGAGGGGAGACTCCCTTTAAATGCACAATCCTTTATCAATAACTTCTTGATGGGGTGGAGAGGGGTGGACCTGTGCAGACAGATGCAGAACACAGATGTTTGTTGGTAATTGCATCACTACTTTTTACACTTTTTTTGTGTTTCCAATTTTCCAGAGTATTTTAAAACTGGTCATGACTGGAGAGACTGGAAATAATAGAGCTGGAGTCATGATTCCTATCCCACAGTACCCTCTGTATACAGCTACTATTGCTGAATACAATGCATATCCTGTGAGTAAAGTGCTGTGTATATTTTTTAATGAGATATCTTTTTATTCAAGAAAAACAGGTGACCGCCGCTTGGAGGAAGAACCTTTCTTAAATTTAAAACAAGGGAACTGGACCAAGCTAAGACAAAACAAAGAAGAAGACAATCTACATGTTTCGGGGCACTACCCCTTCATGAGGACGACACAAAAATGACGAAAAAACCAAAAAAGAAGAAAAACAAAAAAAGAAGAACGAAAAAATAAAAAGAAAAAGTCTTTTTCTTCTTTTTTCGTTTTTCGTTTTTTGTCGTTTTTGTGTCGTCCTGATGAAGGGATGGTGCCCCGAAACGTAGATTGTCTTCGTCTTTGTTTTATCTTAGCTTGGTCCAGTTCCCTTGGTTTAAATTTAAGAAAGATATCTTTTTATTATATAAATAGATATATATGTTATAAAGCATACATTTTTAGTTTTTGAAGCTCTAAGTGTAGTGAAATTGTAAATCTGAGATTGTTGCATTATTGAAGGATGTTAAGCAGTTTCTGTGCAAGAGAAATCTGTTTTCTTTAAAAACTGAACACATAGCAGTTATAAATTACAGAGAACTAGTATTTATAGTGAAATATTTACGAATAGTTGTCGCTAATGGGAGGCAGAGAGTTAATAAAAAGTTTGTACTGTACAGATTTATCTTGTCTATTGATTATGAGGATAATTGTTATGTGACAGATTGGTTACTTCCTGGATGAAGCCAACACCTGGGCACTAGACCTGGGAGAGTTGCGCCGTGCCATCAATGCTGCTCGTCCCAACTGTCAGCCACGTGCCATTGTAATTATCAATCCTGGGAACCCTACTGGTTAGTCTGCACAATACTTTGCTGTTTTTTCCTGGGGGATGGAGGAAGGACTGGGTCCGTGCAACTTTAGTTTGAAATGTTTGTTTATTAGTGGGCACAGGATGTGATAGATTTTTTTTCTAAATCATCATGGAGAGGTTGGTATAGCTTGTATGTTGTATGTTGAATATATGTCTGTGTCTTACCAAAATCAAATCTCACAAAATTTCAGTCTTCACCCGTAGTTGTATGATTTTAGTTGAGTTTTAAAATAATATCAACGATATCCACATATAACAAAGACTTCATTCACATATCCTTGTTCTAACATTTCATTAAGGGTAGAGAGAATCGATGATTTTAAATCAATTTCCTTCCATAGAATGCAGCAGTTTATGTGCAGTTTTGGAAAACAGCTTAACAAGTGATAGTACCATCGTCACTGAGAGAATTCCAAATTTCAGTTAATGTGATGAAGCAAATCCTTGATGCTGTTGCAATTACCCTAGTTTGTTTATCCTGTTTCACTGGGAATTCCAAATTTTGAAGCAGTTAAGCTCATGGCATGAAGCAAATCCTTTGTACTGTTAGAATTATCAGGTTTGTTTATCCTGCTGTCTGTTTTTTGGATTTTGTGGACCATGCATTGCATGGAGCCTGCATTGTGTGGTTTTTGAATTCTGTGGAGTCTTTACATATTGGCATATCAAACATTACTGTGGGGATTTAACAGGATTCCTGTTGCAGGTCAGGTGTTGACCAAAGAAAACATCCAAAATATCATCCGCTTTGCTAAGGAAGAGAACTTGCTGATCATGGCTGATGAGGTAGGCAGCTGCAGTGGGGATGGGGGCTCTTGAAGGCCCAACAATCACTAATACTAATTGCTGACCAAGAAGTCAGACTGCATTAGCACCTTGTTATCATCTTTCTTGAACATTGTCCAGACAGAGATATTTAAAACATTTCAGGGAATGTCGTTATGGTCTTTAGAATTTTCCCCTCCAATGCTCAAAGCAGCTGAAGGATTAAGCAGCTGTTAACATGCCTACAGACGGGTGCTGTAAGGGCAACAGATGTGCGATACCTCTGGGTATACTGATCCTCGAAGGAGCCTTCGGTAAGGTGAAGGCCACAAATACCTTGGTACTTGCACAAAGTCTTGCCGTGTCCTCTTTATAAAATTTAACCAAAGTCTTCAGGAATGACTTTCTCCTGGTGGAAAACGATGCGTGCTAACGCCGCATTTGCTTCCCGAGTGGTTGCCACAGCCGTATACAGCGCACATTTGACCCATGATTACCACGACTTGACTTTACTATATCAGCATTCTGGAAATCCCTTCAAAGCAAAATCGAGGTTCCCGCAGCACGTTTCTGCTAGCTAGGCAGGGGTTTCACAATTCGGTTGCCAATGAGGTGCGTTTGTGCACTACAGGGGCTTTAAGCATCAGCTGTAACTATTGGAAACGTCTTAACTAGTATCATAATCGTTACAGGTATTGGATTAGCACTGGTTAGACTCCCTTTCATGTTTAAATTACAGGTATACCAGCACAATGTCTATGCAGAGGGATGTAGTTTCCATTCCTTCAAGAAGGTACTGATGGAAATGGGACCAGAGTACAGCACAATGGAAATGGCTTCTTTCATGTCCACTTCCAAGGGATACATGGGCGAGTGAGTTTTCTTCTCGTTCAAACTGTGTGTTGTGAATAAAAGGAGGACAGAAGTTTAGTTTGTCAGAAAACTGTTAGGTTTGGTTTATTTCCATGTTTTACTGTGATGTTACTATAGTGGAGATAGCCAGACAATTATGTCTAGCTCGCTGGCTTCACGCATGTTAATAGGCTAATACGCTATGGAAGAGTGAATCAGAGTGCTATGTTGGACTGGGATTTACAACAGCCATGAAATCTTATGGGCATGTACTGCCATTTATGTGTGAATAATCTGAAGGGACCCTCAGTCATGACCCAAAGGTTTGGGGCAAGTTTGTGTCTCACATTCACATCTGTTTTCTTGGATTTTAAGACAGGCTTTCCCTGTAAATGCTTAGCTTATACTAGTGTGAAGTTTGGGATTTTAAATCTTTCTCTAAATTACAGGACTTGCTTTCTTGTCTGTATCATTCTTGTTTCTTTGATTAAAAATATATAAGACTCACAATTGTCACAGGTGTGGTTTCCGTGGTGGTTATGCTGAGGTTATCAACTTTGACCCTGAAGTGAAAGCCATGCTGGTCAAGTCCATTTCTGCCAAACTGTGTTCCTCCGTATCAGGGCAGGTGTGTTTCAGGTTTGAGGGAATAGGGCAATTTCTCTGTCAAAGCCTGCTTCTGAAAAGGGACCATACAGGTGTTGTGTAATCTGAAATCTCCTGTAACTTGCTGAGTATATTCACTTTAGTGTAGCAAGATTTTTTGACAAGACAGAAAATAGTTCAAAGATATAGTCAACCTTTAAAAATTTATTGTCAGCATTATTTAAAGTTATTTATTGCAGAATGTAATTGTGCATGTGTGCACATATATATTTGTTGTCAAAAAATTAAACCCTTTCTGAGTTTTTTTATAGTGCTGGTTTCTGTACAACTACTAACAGAAAGAATCAGTTTCCTTACATCTCCAAAATTAATCAGACAACTATAGCACTCCATAAAAGATAATATTGAAGCTATAACAAAAGATATAAAAATTTGGTAAGACTTTATGATGAACTTTGCACAGGCTGTCATGGATGTGGTTGTTAACCCTCCAAGACCTGGGGAAGCTTCGTATGAACTCTTTAATAAGGTCAGTGTAACAAGTTCCCTTTTATATTTGTGGCATACCTTTATAAGCAGTTACAAAATTTACTTGGAAATAATTTTCTGTTATATTGAACAAAAATGTAGCTCAGAGTTTCACTAAAAAACGTTTGCTTAAGTAATCCCTTGGATCCATCTACAGTGTATTACAAAGTGCTCTTCCATTTTAAGTTCTGCGCTAGCCACCCTTTTACACATTCACTTCTTTGTGCAACTTAAAATGCACAGAGAAATTGTGTTGGAGTGGCTTCATCATAAAAAATGTAAGGTATTCGGTTTTTAACATTTCTGGATTGCAGCCAAAAAATGTTTTACATGTACTTGAACAGGAGCGTCAAACAGTGCTGGGACAGCTGGCTGAAAAAGCCAAGATGGTTACCGAGACATTCAACTCCATTCCCAGCGTGACCTGCAACACGGTGCAGGGCGCCATGTATGCTTTCCCCAGGATGCACCTTCCCAAGAAGGCCATTGCTGCTGCCAAGGTAAGGAGCAAGACAACTTGTATCTAGTGTGGTGTGGCGTGGTGAGGATCTATCTAGTGTGGTGTGGCATGGTGAGGATCTATCTAGTGTGTTGTGGCGTGGGGAGGATCTATCTAGTGTGCTGTGGTGTGGATCTATCTGGTGTGCCGTGGCGTGGTGAGGATCCATCTAGTGTGCTGTGGCGTGGTGAGGATCCATCTAGTGTGCTGTGGCTTGGTGAGGATCCATCCAGTGTGCTGTGGCATGGTGAGGATCCATCTAGTGTGCTGTGGCATGGTGATGATCCATCTAGTGTGATGTGGCATGGTGATGATCTATCTAGTGTGATGTGGCATGGTGAGGATCTAGTGTGGTGTGGTGAGGATCTATCTAGTGTGATGTGGCATGGTGAGGATCCATCGGCAAACCCCCCTTTTCATAAGACGATTGTTAAAATATCAACAAGGAACTGAACCAAGCTGTACAGGACACTGACAAAGATGATCTACAGGTTTCAGGGCACTGCCCCTTTCTCAGGACAGCACAAAGACTAAAAACACAAAAGACCCCCAGATGCTTTTTATTTAGCTTTCTGTAGGTTGACAGGGTCATAACTGGAGATCTATTAGGCCAGCAGTTGGTCATTCACCATTTATTTTCATTTTTACAGGATGTGTGCTAATAGCAGGTATCTTTATACTGAAATAAAGTTACCAAGTGTATACTGGCCCTTTCATAACATTTGACTTTCAGTTTATGAAATAGCATCACTGACCCTGATCTTTTGCAGGAGAAAGGGCAGGCACCTGATGCGTTTTACTGTTACAACCTGCTTGAAGAGACTGGAATCTGTGTGGTGCCTGGAAGTGGTTTTGGTCAAGTAGAGGGAACTTACCACTTCAGGTAAAAAAATACAGCTGTTGTCTTTCACTGATTTGTGGATAATGTCATCACAGGATTTCTTGTACTAGGTCGTGGTGGAGCTTAGGCTGGGTGCCTGATAAAAATGGTCATTTGGGTCATGAGTCATCTAGACTACATCAAGGATAAATTCTAAGTTGACCAAAACTATTTCCGACAGTAAACTTTAAACGTTAAGCCTGTTTCATGGTTGCTAAGTTTTGTCATTGTTAAGCACCCTTAGTTACTGAGCATCTTTCTTGAAGTGTAGGTCAGGATTCATGTAGTTAGAAGACGTATCTGCTTAGGGCCTTTAGTTTGCTACGGTCTTTGAATTGCTGTTATAAAGTGTGGACACAGATTGAACAAATAGAAACTATAATCTGCAACATTTGAGTATCCACAATAAACAGAGCTATGCAGCTTCATGTACAACCTACTGAAGACATTTTCATTTCTTGCAGGACCACAATTTTGCCTCCAGTTGAAAAACTTGGAGAAATGTTGGCTCGATTCAGGGATTTCCATGTTCGATTCATGGAGAAATATTCTTAGGTGGTTTTTTTAATTACTCATTCAGGTTGTGGGCAGAGGTTGCATTTGCATGCATGTTTTTGCTCATTGTCTAATAACTTACATCATTGTTGCCTGTGGTGGATTGATGCAGATACTGGGTGGATGATGTTGTGGATGTTTAAAGGAACTTTTCCAAAATCATGTTTATTCTGTATAAACGTACTCCATGAATTGTTGCCACAACCGGGAAGGGATGCAAACAGGTTTATTGTTGGGTGAGTGTTTCTGCAATGATGTAGTCAGCAGCGTTTGTAGGTAAGAATACAAGGTATGACAATCTGAGGCAAGTCTTTTTTTTTAAATCCTTTTTTTTTTGGGGGGGGGGGGAGAGGGAAGAGAAAGAGAAAATGGTGAATGCATCTTTCAAAGCATTTCTGAGCCTTGAATACAGCTTTTGTTTAAAAGTATTTTGATGTATTTAGATTATAATCATGGTTTGGTAGCTCAGTCTGATTTCAGAGTGATTTGTACAATTTTTGTAAAGACGCAGGTAGCTCAGTCTGATTTCGGAGTGATTTGTACAATTTTTGTAAAGACGCAGGAAAGCTCCTTATTTTCCCGTTCAATTTTAATGAAAAAAAGGTTTACAGTGAAGAAAACCATCTCATTGAAAACATCTTTGCCCAGCTAATTTTGTTTCATTTGTTGGAGTTTTTTTTATATATATAATGGGTGTGTTAAACTGCATTTCACTCATAAATGTTTTTCAAGGATACTGCCAGATATATGTACATTTGAGTGTGAGAATGTGAGATTTTTTTTTCAAACCAAGGAAACATTTGTATGAAGGTGGTGAAAGGTTGTGTTGTACATCACTGCTCCTTTTTTTATATATATAATCAGCCATACCATTACTCGTCTTCTCACTTGCTGATTTCTAGATAAAATGATGAATGAGTGGTCAGTCACACAGTAATGTTAAGCCAGAAACCACATTTGTATTGCAAAACTTTTTATTCTGCATTCCAGTGTCAAGAGAAAATACATATAAATCCACATGTAATGTCCATTCACAATATTGCCATGGCCATCAAATTGTATGGAAAATAAGACATTAATTTTTCTTTATGTGCTTACTGAAATTTGGAATCCAAAATATAGATTTAATTTGATCATGTGGTGCATTGGGTTAGTGTGCTGATGCATCTACCAGCGCTGCTGGTAGGTTTGGGTGCGCCGGTGGTGCTGAACATATTTACTGGTCAGCTTATGTATTTATACATCTGCTTCTTGCAATGACTGCACAAGTTTGAATCTCCTTTTTTGTACAAAAGTACCTGAAGTACTCACAGATTTTAAAATCCCTACAAAGACAAAGGTATTTTGTGCTTTGGGGATGGGGTGGAGTTTCCATCACAGGCAGACTTGAGTTATGATGTGAATAAAGAATATTACCAAGCTCACTGCTTTAAAAGCAATAACTTTTTCGTTTACTGTGACAGTTGTAAGCTGTCACATTTTTCCGTAACTGAAATATCAGGGATTTATGATTCTACTGTAACTCATCTTTTTTCACTCCCTGTCAGGAAAGTTATCATAAATTCTACTTGTCCAAAGGTGATTTGTACTCGTCTGACTAAGGAATCTCCTTTGAGCACATACCGAAAAGATATTAAGTGCATGTATTTATCTGCCTGGTCAGGCAATTTAGAAAGTTTACTTGGAACAGCCAGGCAGGTGCCACCACCATCAGGCCCTATGTAAGCTGTCTGGCAGCTGCTACCCAGTTGTCATGCATTCTTTCAAACCTTTCATCAGTGTGTGCATTTGTTGTCAACTTCAGACTAAGGCTGTAACTATCTGTAAACTGAAAGAGACTAAAAACATGTTTGTAAGGCTGAGCGAAAAAAGATCATTTTCTTCAGCCCAAAGTATAAGAAAAATACAGATTATTTTGTTTCCATGATTGTTATGTACAAAAGATTGAGTTGGTTGACATTCACGGTTTTTGGAGGGTCAAACATTGAGCAGCATTTCTAGCTTAAGGGAACAAGTCAGTAACTGAACCAGTTACTAACAGTTGGACAGTAAACAGGTGTCGTGCAGAACAAGTGTATGCCAGAAACAAGATCTGAACCCAGGTTTGGGCTTTTTGTTTATTGCTTAACATCAGGTCACAAATGAGGTGCATATCAGGACAGTGTTGCTTGAGACACGTTAACGTGCTACCACACTGAGACTGCTGTCACAACACAGGCTTCAGTCACATTATACTGACACCGGGCCAACCAGTCCTAGTACTGTATCTATAGTACCAGGCATCTGGCAGGGCAGTTGCTAGATTGCCGCATTTTAAATCTTAGGTATGGCTCGGCCGAAGTGTGAACCACAGACATCCACCTTAACTATTAGACCACTGAGGCAGTCATCCACATCCAGGAACTGATCTCCATTTTGTGAATCCTCAGAGTATCAGTGAAACCAGAATGGTGAGAGAGAGGTCATTTTGTGGACACTGCTTTTAGGACATTTATGTAAGATATGCACAGTTGGAATGTCAGAATAACTTGACAGTTGATACATTATATTACTATATTAATATACAAACACACTACCATTAAAGTGTTTTTTTACTGCTCCCTTAAGAATAAATGTACAATTTTTAATCAGTATTCTTTTTGCTTAAATCTTGTTCACTTTCTTTTACGATTCTGGGTGTGGTCCAAGTCACACTGAAAATACAAAGCCCGAGTCGGCAAACTTTGGCAACGGAACTATGTTCATAGTTTTTATCCAAACTTTGGAACTCTTTGATTTGATCCCTAAGACCATAGGATTGAAGGAAGAAGCCATAATTACTACGTAAATCCTTGGATCCAAGGGAAAAGATTCTCATGTCCCCATGTTGTGATCACCATCATGCCAGGAATCGTAAACTTGCTTCAAAACAATCACTGTGGTCATTAAAATGGTTGCCATCCACCAGTTATATTTAAATCTCACCACCAGAGTCCACCCAAAGAAAGGAAGAGTATGGATGAGGACAGCCCCTGATAATTATTCAGACAAAAGTGGGGAACATTGCTGCCAGCCATCTTGGTCAAGCTTGCATCAATCAGCTCTTCCTTTGGTGATAAACATCAACAGCCAGCCCAGTAAACAGATGTCACTTGTGACCTACAGAAAAAGTGTGTCGGAGATCTGAACCCACAACCCACAATGCTCACTGGCTTCGTGAGAAGTGCTTTATCACGCTAGTAAACTGCTCATTAACAAGAGGAAAGGTCTTTATGACCACTGGAATAGGTGTAAAAACCAGGCCTAAAATGCAATTAGGGTAACAACTAAGCAACAGAGCCAAGCTGAATACTATAAAGCAGCCACCGTTTCAGGGCATTATCCCTTCAGTCTCCAGGACAAAACAACTTTTGAACATGTAAATACAGTAACATAATATATAAATAGGGAGATGAAAGAAATGACTTGTCTGTTTTTGCACAAAGGTCATACACTTGGCTTCTTGTTTGAGCTGTCAGTCAAGGGACTTGTGTCATAAGACTGTGTGATCTTTTTGTACGATTTATTAGCATTTTTTGCACTGATGTAAGATCACTAGTTTCGGTAACAAAGAAAAATGTGCATACCATGTAAAGAAAGCAAACATAAGCAAGTCAATTTAGAAAATTTAATGTTTAATGAAATAGAAGTACTTAGATCCCTTAATCTCAATATACGCACAGGTGAAAATAATTATTCATGCCAAAAAAAAGTTTACAGAAATGGCTGTCATTTGTTAAAATCAATCTTGTAAAAAAAGTATTAGAAACAGCACTGATAAATCAAGAAATACCAAAGGGAAAACAATAACCTTGATACTTGATGGGAGGGGGGCGGGGGAAGCGGGAGACATTAGCAAAACGGCTTCAAAAATGAAATTACATACTGGTCAAAAACTTTGTCTATGAAGACATGGTAGAGATTTTTCTCAGCTGGTACTGGAGTTGTTTCTCACTCTTAGACTGAAGATCTGTTCCGTAGTGCTGTGCCTTGCTCTAAATCCTGCCTGTTCCACTGTGATATTGTCAGGTTCTTCACTGACTGACATGCCTTCTTCGCACTATTTCTCTTCAAGCTGTTTTCAGTTTCACTGCACTGCTCTTCCATTAATTTCTCCTTTGCTCTTTTGACCTTCCTGCTGGCTGCTGGTCATTAGTGAAAAGCAGCTTATTGAAAGGGATGTACCATTTCTATAAAACCACCAAAGACGAAAAAATATAAAATTATTTAAAAATTCCATCCTCCCACACTTCAGCAATTTCTGAAATCAGATGGATAGGGTCTTTCCTACTAAAACACAAGTAAAAGATAGCTTTACATGTACCAATTTCCATGACCAAAAAATTCTGCTTGTGAGTACTGCAAACAAGTGGCTCCAAACTGTTTGAAGGACATCACTGTGTTCTTATGTGCATTCCATTTAACTCACGATACCCTGATACATTTTTGTCTGAAGATCACAAAGGAAAAAAAAAACCCCACCAATTCCGCTCAAGTGCCTCTGCAGTGCTTTAAAAATGATGAAATATCCGACGCCATTGTCCAGAACTACTTGGTCATAGTGTTTGCTTCCATTTCAGTTGTGTTGTGCATGGCAAGAGATGGAAATTAGGTGATTCATGCTCAGCTTCCTACACAGACTTCACAAAGTGCATCAGAAGCCATCTGCTGAACAAGTCATGATCTCAAAGGAACCCATCTGCAAGTTCAGCCTGACTTTGTTGGCTTTGCCGAGGTAGGGATGTCATCTTCAGAGGCTGTCACGAAGAAGACTATCTGCCAGGGATTTTTAGCTCAGCTCACCAAATCCACTGTCCTGGTCAGGGTAGGCCAGATCAGTGCAGTTTTGTTCTCCTGAGCAGCAAGGCATGGTAAAGGAGGGGCTCCATCTAGAGTCAAGAATAGATTTAATGTCATCGAAGTTCTGCGAAGGAGAAGTGTCCATTTCCACGTTAAAATGGTCTGAAGTGGGCATTGACAGGAAGTCAGTACTATAACTAGAACTTGAAGACAAACTCAAGGCAGATATTTCGTGGGAAGAATGCAGAATGGGATGATCTTGTAGACCACTCAGCAACTCTGGGTTTGTTGGTGTGAGCTCAGTTAAAGCTGACATCATGTCTGAACTATAATCAGTGCAAGGATCTGCATCTCTCCCTGCTGTAATCAGGCTCAGTGTCATATCATCTGATTCATTTGAGCAGAAAGTGGCAGTTGGGATTAGGCAATTTCTTTGAACTTTATGTGGTGAACTGCAACCAGAAATACTGAATTCTTCATGCACATTGATCGGCGATAACTGGCAATCTTCAAAAAGAGCAGGAAAAGATAATTCCCCTTCTATGTGTTCAGAGAGACTGCTATAGATGTCATCGTCTGCATCCGCACAACTCACTTCTGATCCTGTTCTGACATCGACCATGTCAGTGAACAAACCCACCTGCTCTTGTGAATCTTGAAAGAAGTTGACATCACCTGACATTAGGATGTAATCTGATTGTGCCAACTGCTGCCCATGTGTTACTTGGGGCTTCCCCCTACTTAATGCAGTCAGACACTTGTCTTCATTTCTGGCTGAGGTCAATGCTGGCCTTGTTTTCCCTTGGCCTGCACTGCACTGAAATAACATGCCAAGAACTGTCAGATCTTCTTCATTACTACTTGTAACCATTTATAATCCCCTCCATTATGTTAAGCACTCTTGGAATGAACATAAAGGTATAACATGCAAACACATATGCACAGAACTGAAATTGAAGAGTTCTTGTATCAACCTACAAGTCATGCAACTCTTCAGGAATGGAGTGGCTGACAGAAGATCAGGGTTTGGTGAGCTATTATATCGCATAAAGCATTTTTCATTATTCAAAAAAAAAAGAGAAAGAAATTGGGTAGAAACTATGTGATAGTTTGTATGTTGTTTTTTGTCTGGTCTAAATTTAATAGCATTTTATTTACTTGTCACATGTGCTGTTGTGATACAAGGACTATGTCATAGTTTAATTCCATAAAAGTTTATCCTTCGTGGAGAAAAGTCAGTAAAATACCATAGAAACAGTGACTACATCAGGAAAGAAGAAACTAGCTGAAAACATCATTACATGAATGAAGACATCCCTTAGTAAGTTATGGACAACTAAGCATCCTTTTGAGATCTAGGCTAAATTTTGTGTGTGTGTGTGTGTGTGCACGTCTGTCAGTATGCATGCATGTGTGCGCTCATGTGGCTGTGAGAGCAAGAACACCTTCAGGAGAGCTGAACAGTGCACTTTTTAAAACAAATATCTTACAGGGATTAAGAATGGGCTGCAGACATCACAGTGTGGACCTTCTGGGCACAACGCTCCAAGTATATCTGTTTCAAGAAAGAAAACAAAAACCTTTTGTTTATAGAAGAAATACAGAAGGCCAATCTTGTCATATATTGGTAAAAGTAAACTGGGGCTGCACACAACTGGCTAGTATGATGTCTAACCAAACCAAATGTTGACTCACCCTCAGTTCCGAGTTAGAAATAAAGTTTCACATTCAAAGTCTGAACGTAACTGAACCAGAAACAATTCATAATCTTTCTGGGCTAATAAATTCGACGATGCAAAGGAGGAGGAAGAAGGCACAACAACAGTTGCAAGGACTTGTGTGATAGTAAATTTGCTGGAACTTGGAAAAAAGTATCTGAGTTCTTTATGGGCCAGAATACATTTCCATTCCTTACACTGATCAAGTTTGCCTCGAGTCTTCACAAGCATGGCTCCTAGCCTGATGGCACGCAGGATTTGTGTGTGCTTCTGGCTGTGACAGTGGCGAACCTGCTGACTTTTGAGGTAGCGGCAACTGCAGACTGGACAAGTTATGCACCTTGATGCCTCACACTCCTTCCTGTGATGAACAAGCTCCACCTGAAGAATTTAAGTCAAAATGCTGTTTTCTCCATGAAAAACAAGAGCTGTAATACTTTACAGACACAGCACCTGTATTATTACTCTATAGTTATATGGAAAATTATAGTTTATACTGTTGTAAAGTGTTCACCAAAACATAAAGAACAGCTCACAGAACAGTCTGACAGAATCTGATGATGAACTTATTTCTGAATAAGCTTATAGAAACCATATAAAGAACAAATTGACTACTTTTTTTCACAGAGGACTAGCAGTTCTTGTTGTCATCTGTTGACAAGCTCTAAGCACTGAGCATATAGTCCAGCTGCCAACCAATAATTTAAGCCTCTAAAAGACAGGTGACTAGGTTTGAGGCAGGTACACTCACCTGACATTTCACTTCTGCTTGTAATTTCGTGTCAAAACAAGAGAAATGACAATATCCCATTGGGAATAGTTGTTCTGTTAAATATGTATCTACAAGTAAACGAACTTCACTATGCGTCTGCGATCATTAGACAGCCAACCATTCATCCAAGCAAACATCTTTTCAAATGTCTAGTGAAAATGATGGTATATGTAGTTCAAGGTCACTGGCATGAAACACTTACCTTTGAAGTATATCGCCACCGACAAATGCTACACTGAAATGGATGCATCTTCATGTTGTGCTCTCTCTGCTTATTGCTGTCTGTGCTGATGATCTTCGGGCAATACTTACAGGGCTTCCACATCCTGTTTTTACAAACAGGTCCAAAGTGGGTCTGTGGAACTGCAGTCAGGGACTTGGACTGTCTCCTCACCTGTTGTCTGTATGCCAGCAGAGCTGTTCGCTGAGCAGCAATGCTTCCTGGAGGATCTTCCACTTGAGATGTTGAACTAAAGCAGCTATTGCTACTCTGCACAGTCCCTTCTTGGGAGATAGCTTTCTTTTGACAAGGTCTGGCATGCATTCTATAGCTGTTGCTGCTAGTTGCATTACCAGCTCCATCCACAGTGAGCACAGAAGATGGTGCTCGCACAGCGTTCTTGATCATTGCTTGCTTGCAACCGTTTATGATTTCAGGAAATTTCTGCTGATGAGATTCTTTTAGTTCATGCTTGCCTGATCGCTTGAGCTTGAGGTCTCTGTGCTTACGACTTGAAATACTGTCTTGCATATGCTGGCCATGGGTTGCAGCTTTGTCCTGACATTTTATTATCCCTTTTAAAAATCTAGATCTGTCAAAATTTGAAAATGCTGGATTACAAATGGAACTGCATCCAGTCCTGCTCCCTTCCTCTCTTCTATTAGTGCAGTCATCCCACGACAGTGACATACTTCTAGTAAAACAATCTTTATGAGTAATAGTTTTTGAGTCTCCTTTGCCAGGCTTTTCCTCTGAAGCTAAGACAGAACTGGACTTCTCATGATGACTTCTGCTTCTATGAGGAATGGAACAACTGAGGCTATGTGTGGTAACACTACATCTTATATTCCTGCACTTTGCTACAGCTTCCTTATCATCTTGTGTATGCACGGTCTGCGAAAATCCAGGGTTTTCACTTTTTACAGCAAAACAACCTTCATTTACATTATCTCCTCCACATGTTTGTCCACTGTGCGTGTGTGGCTGCACGGCAATCTGTAATGGAGTCACTCTGCCCAGCTGGGCATGTGAACAAGATGGTAGCACTGTCCAGCTATTACTGATCGGGCTTGGCACCATATTAATTCCAGTGATTTCTGGCAATCTCTCCAGCAACACAATCGGATTTAAACACCCGTTAACATCACGAGATCCTGTGTGCGCCAGGCTTCCCACTGCAGACTCGGTCTCGTTATTGGTACAGTTTGCGACATACCTCCGTTTTGGTTTTTTGGGTGTTGCTTTTGATTCTGCAGCCGTCCCCTTGCTCTTTGCACGCCTTCTTTTAGCATTCTTGGATTTTAGTTTAGATTTGGTAGAAGACCCTGTCTTTCTTACGACTGTCTGCGCTTCGCAACAAGAACACGCCCGGCTGTTTCCAAATATGATCGTCTTCTTCATTTCAATGACTGCAGCTCTGTAACTTTTAACGGAAAATTTTAAAAATTGAATGAGTTTCTAAAACTCCTTTCTCTATAATGTTCTATCAATGGAAAATATACCCTTTCGAAAAGATTATGCCCTACGTACCCTACATATATTAAAACAATACATGTAGTCGTGTACATACGTCTCTTCGGTTGAGAGAAAGTTGAACGTCGCGCATGTGGATGTCAAAAACTCTTTGTGTTTGTGTGCACCGAAACGAAAGGTCGGGGTCAGCCGCGTTTGGCAGTGCCATAGTGACTACAATGTAAACGGTCGGTTGCTTGTATACTATATACTTTCATGGGACTCCTGCCGAAGGAAAAAGATAATATCTATGCTATAAAGCTGCACTGAGACTATATATCCTTGTCTCATGTCATTTATATATATATGCAGGAGAACCGGCGTGCGCTTTCACTTAATTGTTTCAAACTCAAAGCTCCCACAAAATTTACGACAGAACACTGCACTGCAATTTTTGACATCAGGACGAGCATGAAAATGCATGTATGTTCTGTAGCTGATGCGACCTCAACTGGTAAACCACGCATGCAGCACTCTCTCACTTGCACCTCCTGATCTCAGTTTTGGCGCATGGCAGATGAGGTGCCATAATGTCAGGCAGTCGCCCCGACAGTTTTTTTCCCTGTAAGACCGAACTGGGGAAATTCAAACGGTGGTCCCAGCAATCTTGCTGGCAGGTTTGGGTTCGCTACTTAAAAAGTTGTATATCCCTGCTCTGTCATGCAGCTGATTCGACGGTCGTAGGCTTGCCTCACCCCGAAAACCATCTCTCTGTTCCGTGGCCGGATTTCTGCACCATGAATCCGCCTCCACCCTATATATCTAAATCTATATCTATATATGTGCTTTGTATCACCGGACCTATAGTGATATTCTCCTCGTCCTCTCCTTATTAATTTGCACTTCCCTAGCACTCGAAAATAATCAGAAGCTCTTCAGGAGAACTCCAGAAGCTACGGGCACCTTGGCAGCCGCTTATATATGTCCGACAAACACCATAAATTCAAACTGTTTTCCCAAACCACGGATCCATTCTTAGGTTGGCTTGCATGCGCGTTCATTCCTTTTTGTTCGTAAAGGTGTACGTACGTAAAATGCACAGGGCGAATATCTATGGCCCCTACGACCACTATTATGAGCGGAAGTGGGGATAAGAACAACGCTCATGCAAGACAGCTTAAGTGTAATAACGGACGGTCGAAAAGATCATAGTCTAAAATATATATATAGGCTAAAAATAGATATATATATAGTCTAACAATATATATATAGTCTAACAATATATATATAGTCTAACAATATATATATAGGCTACAAATAATTATGGTGGCATATATCTATCTCCAAGTAATGTCATAAACTACTCATTATCTCAACAAGGACCATGAGGCGAGTGGCAAGTGTTCAGCCAAAGCCACCCCCTCCCCCAATCAGCGGATTTCACTAATTTCTTCTGTGCTGCATGTACATTAATATTTTCCTTCATTGCTCAGTAATTTAGTCTTCTGCTCTTGTTGTATACTAGGTATAGTTTCTGTTTGTATTGTGTAGTTTTGTACAGTTTTGTATTGTGTATATAACATATATGTAGGGCGTTCACTGAACGTGATGATGTGCTCTATAAATTTAAATAAGAATTATAAAAATAATAATTATACTAAGTTAAACAAAAACGTTTTCCACCACATTCCGGTGGATGAAACTAAGAATGCTTTCGATCACCGCATGGTAGAATTTCTCAAGGACAGATCTGTGCACCTGAAATTTCTTTCGCTGTCGTAAAAAGTGCGGTCTTTGCTGACATTTTCTGACGCTGGACGTGGTGTTGGCGGTCCACGAAAGATCTTCAGAGATGATTGTACCCAGCCACCTGAATGTGTCGACCCGCTCAACCATCACGCCATTTGGCTCTAGGGGTGCGATCGGAGTGGCGTTTTGTACTTGCGGAAATCGATGATCATTTCTTTAGTTTTGGACACGCTAAGCTCCAGATTGTTGGAGGAGCACCAGCCAACCAGTCCGCTGTCTGCTCACGGTACACAGACTCATCCGCATTGGAAAGAAGTCCTTTGACAGCAGTGTCGTCGGGGAATTTTATCATGATTACAGATGGTTCAGAGGAAACGCAGTTATTAGTAAACAGAGTGACAAGCAAAGGTGACAGAACACAGCCCTGGGGGGCGCCAGTATTCAGCGTAGCTGGGCCAGAGACTAGGTTCCCAACCCTGACGACTTGCGGTCTGTCGAGTAGAAAGTCCAGTATCCAGTGACAGATGGAAGGACGAACAGACATCGCATAGAGCTTGTCGAACACTTTGTGAGGGATTAGGGTATTAAAGGCAGAGCTAAAGTCGATGTCAGGAACGCCTAGTACAGTTTACTTTTAAAAAGAAAGACAGGAAATAGGGAGTTCAGCCCGCAGGTCAGCGACAGTTCGAACTGTCAAAAGTGACGAGGTCTTCCTGCGTTTCACTGCGACTTTAAGAAACTACTGCGTATGCACAAAAATTGCTGAATCAGTGGAGACAAACTTTCTCGAACAACCAAATATTATGGGATTTAGTCATCACGTGACCGGATTGTATATTAGGACCGGCAGCACCCCAAACTTTGCTTCTCCATTTTACACCAGCTGGGAGTAATATCAAAAACCGTTGACGTTAGCGAGCCCGTGGTCGGCCATCAAAGGTGACAAGAGCCTTATAGCAATAAACTCGAAGTACAGTGATAGGTTTCAAGTCTAGAACTGGAACCCGAAGTAACAGAATTGGAGTTCTGATGTTTAAATGTATTTCCCCGAGAAGATATACATTTCGAGTAACTATTGCAGAATGCAGAGTCGAGCTCTGATAGTTACGAGTAGAAGATTGAGTTCGCGTCCGCTAGAGCGTCTAGGGCTTACGGACATACATCTAATTAGTGTGTGTGGGATTATTACATG
>SMGT01011872.1:81949-126918 GCA_004794575.1 Lanistes nyassanus | reverse complement strand
GCGCTTCTGCTCTTCAGTCTGAAAACCCCGGGGAAGGGGCATTTGGTGTGTTGTCCATCATCTAGAGCCTCACAAAATCTGAATTCATCAAAGAAACATAAAAAGGATACTACAGTGTGTTGCTGTGACAACGCACATTGCTTATATATATATATATATCGCCTTATTTTTTCGAGAGTATTCTTTCGACAAGTTAGGAGGGTATAAAAAAAAGCATGAAAGCACCGAAAGAGCAGTTACAGCTATTTGCGCATTTCGAGAAAAGGGAGATCACTGAATACGCTTGCCGTCAAGGAAACTGGTATAAAGTTTCTTGTTATTTTTCAACCCATGGCGAATACGAGTCTTAAACTAAGTATATTTAACACAACACGTATGTATCGAGACAGTATGCAAACGGCGATATGTTCTCACTAGAAAAAGGACTCCCCGCACCCCCCACCCCCCCCGCCCCGTGAGTCCCAGTAAGGCAAGGAAGCAGTTACACTCACGAAGATCACAGCTAACAAGGTGAAAAATGTCAGCCAATGAGCTAAAGGACCTTGAGAAAACATCCTGCAACGAATGTTCGACGAGGTGTCCCGGATCAAAGGGATATTTGACCAAAAAAAAAAGACGTCAATTTTTGTTGCAGAGGTTTGTAAAATATTTTCTCGACAAAAATATCTCTGAAAAGAAATAAGCTGACTAGCATTCTGTGACACGTATAGAATGACTGCACATAAAAATATTTAGTGGATCCACATTGCAACGAAGTAAACTCTATTAAGGAAAGATAATGAAACATTGAAGAAAATGAAACTGGCAGAGTTCCCGTTTTATATCGTGATTCTCATTCTTACTTCAAAATTCCTGGCGAAGTAATTTTGCCTTCATAATGATAACAATGAGAAATCTACAGATAAGCAGGGATTATTAAAAATATATATGATTCATGAACTTAGGATCCTCATTTTTAGTGAGACATTGGCAGTTGTAAATCAATGTAAAAATCAAAAACCAAAAGGCAACAACGGGGATGGAGAGGGGGACAATGAGAAGGGATGAATGCTAAAATAAGATCAACCATTCACAAGTACGCGTGTACCTACTTAAGTACATGCATTCTTCTATGCGGATGATTAGATGAAAGCATTATTGGCACTATTTACAATTTCAAGTTTCGTGCAACTCAAATTTTTTTCCTGCATCGGCGTGCAGTAGACATCAGAATATTTCAAAAACTTCCAGTTTAAATGCCTGTATCATTGCAAGATGCGTGGAGGTATCAAACCCTGGCAGTGCTAACACTTTGAAACAACCAACCATTCATACAGATGTACTACAGGGGATTAAACGGGGGAATGGAGGAGGCAGTTGTCATCGAATCTTGAATATAGATAACCTCTCGCCGTAAATTTTCTGCGAGGTGGGGGAGGCTGGAATACGGGCGTATATTGTAAATTAAGCACCCGTGATGAAAACACCCCTTTGGCTCGGTTTCCAAGAGATTACTCTTCATCACACCGTTCAGGCGATAACAATGGGCCCATCACCTCAAGTGCACGTAGATCATAGTTGCTACGGACGATTTACAGTCTGGGGAGCATATCAGGACATGGTTAGAGTTGGGAGAATTAGCAAGGCCTCCACGGGACACAGAAAGCTGCTGACTCGCAAGAAAGAACTGCCCAGTAATGGTCATGTGATCATGATATGTTCACATGACCAAGACTTTTTGTCGGTTTTCTTGCTTGTCAGTTGGGGAAGAAAGCAAGGATGAATGCTGAGAATGTTAGTAACACGAAAGTATCCGGAAACCTTTGTTAAAGTTATACCTCCTCCAAACAAAACAAAAATTTAAATACACGTACACACATTTAAATCGCTTTACACAGCGTGATGCTGGTTCCAAGGGAGGAAAATTGTATAAAGGAGAGGGGAAGGAGAGAGAAAAATTAAGTTTACAGGGTGAAGAATGATTCGCAGCTATGAGCAGACGACACACCACCACCGACAAGAATATTCCCGCGCCCTTGTAAGCACCATCACCAGACAGATGAAGTGTGAGAAACAGATTTTTATTCCACATTATGCATAGCTACACTAAGACGAGAAAACAAAATAATTCATGTCTGATAACGCGCAGCAAGAAAATAGTAAAACGTGCATGTGTAAATCTAGATATAATTGAAGTTTACAGTAAAACAACGAGCAAACCAAATTATCTTCAGCAAAAGGCATAAAAAGTGGTTCATGTGACGAATTAAAACTGTAGACAATGCGTTCTTGAAGTGTAATAAGATGAGAATTCATAAGAACAATTTTTTTAAAAGGCATTAAAGACAATTGTTAATGTCATATGTACATAAAATGTACAGCGAGGAGAAAAAAGTGACATTAAAACATGAACAGTAAAATATTGTGGCTTTTTTTCTTTAAAAGGCACTTAAATGACATGAATATATGAGCTAAACAACTACCATATT
Organism: Lanistes nyassanus; assembly: GCA_004794575.1. Classification (NCBI taxonomy): domain Eukaryota; kingdom Metazoa; phylum Mollusca; class Gastropoda; order Architaenioglossa; family Ampullariidae; genus Lanistes; species Lanistes nyassanus. The sequence continues at coordinate 124,450 of SMGT01011872.1, read as the reverse complement.
GCACACGCAATATTTTTACCGTTTCAAAATGTTGCTAATTGGCTTAGTGGTCCTAAAGGATCAAATAAATTTCCTGCATAAAATACATCTTTAAGACAGCGTCAAAGCAGGTACAGACACCAAGACGCTCATCAGAATCCACGTATATAATATGAACGACAATATGCTACAACTCTGGATATAATGACTTGGCATGCTTGCAATCTACTTATCCCTATCCTTAACGGAAGTAGGATACACATTTGAAAGAACGTGTCCTTCGCAAGTTCGATAAAACGGTTTGTTTCCGCTGTAGTACCGGCTCTGCAACGGGATAAGGATTCTTTTTTCACAAGATTTTGAGATTTGAAACTGTTGGATGCTGGTTAAAATGCGACAGTGGCGCCACACGTGTTTGCGTCACAATGTGCTTCTACTAAACTAAATGGATAGTCTTCTACCTCACTGGATTAGATATGAATAAGGTACACATTTTTTTTTCTACATTCTAGTTTGAAAAGAATGAAAATGTAGGCTATAGTCGGCTTCTGAAAATGCACGCTTCTGGCTTCTGATTGTTAATTCTCAGATTTTATACAATTTTATTTATCTTGTAAGACACATCTTTATATTTGACAGCAAACTGTTGAATGAACGCTTAACTATCTTTGTAAAACTGTTTATCTTGCTGTCTATTACAGTTTTCAACTGGCTGCTGCTTAACCATAAGTGTATAAAAAATATACCGATTATTCGAAAGCGTATATTAACAAGACAGCTATCTTAAATCTGAAAGCGATCCTTTTGATTAGTGTAATTGACTTGGATATCTACCTCCTTCGGACAGGACGCGTTATTGCAAATGGAACACTTCAGTTGCGACTGCTTGTTTCAACAAGCAAAAACAAACAAACAAACAAACAAACAAACAAATCAACCCTACTTCGTCTAATAAGCACACGCTTTAAGTTTCTGAAAATACAATTGCATGACATCAGTCTTATTGCGAAAAGCACTGCAGAGCAAAGGTGCTAACGTGAGCGAGTACGGTAGCCACCTGCTGAAAGTATGCTCGTCACTGCACACCTAGAAGCGCACCTGATGGCGCGTACCCTGCCGTACATGACTAGATTGGAACACCGCCAAAACAGGCCCGCTATTCCACAGACAGCGACAAAGGTGGCGACACGAGTTGCATCAAAACTCACCTCTCCAAAAATAAATAAATAAAATAAAGTACACAACAGGGTTGAAAGGCACATTCTCGCCCTTATCACTTCCCTTCCCCCACGTCCTGCGCACTTAGCCGTTTCCCCAACACACCCCATTCCCACCCCACCTTTCCCGTTAAAAATAAAAAAAGTGATGGTTGGTCAAGAGCAGGTGTTGCTCAAAATGTGAGACAAAATATATGTGCGAGTATATACGCTGTGTAATTGTCCACATGTCAGTCCAAGCAGAGCGCAACACACAAAAGAGGGTGTCACGTCACAGCAGTGTATAGTCATGCTGGAGTCTTTTACTGTAAAGAATGTGACTAGCTTGAGAAAGGAATGGAAGATCTGGATGAGCCTTTTGTGAGCAGGACACCTCCTGAGCGTTACGTCCAGCTTTCAAGACAAAGAAAACAGCCTCAGAATAGGTGTTCGCGATAAGCCTCAGAGGTGTCGCGCTTCAACACTACAGAGTATCTGAACTCGAGCTGACATCGGGACATTGCACGATGGCAGACAAATAGAGTAATCTGACAGTTTAAACATTATATGCTAGATGTTCCAAGAGAAATTCACTAGTCTCAGGAAAGACAACTGAATATCCTTACAACATGAAATTAATTTCACCAGATACAACGCAAACGGACAAGTGCTTCTATTAGAAAATGTGTACTTCACAAGAAAAAAGGAAATTCACATTTTCAGTCTGCTTCTGAGGAGACACAAGGACATGAAGTCGGTGTTCACAACGAACGGGCCAGGATTTTGACTAAAGTAGGGCTGAGTTTTGTGACTTATGTGTTGCCATCTGCTTGAGCGCAAAGAAATGTGTAGTGACAATTTATATTTTCTATCTTCCATAATAAAAATTTGCAGTAAATGATAAACACATTGCTGAGGCATCTTTGTCTCTATGAATGGCCTTCAAAATGTCTGACCAGATAAAAAGCAAATATATCATTTTTCTTTTCGAGGAATGCTTTCATAAAACAGTATTGCCAATATGTACAGGTTAGAAAGGAAACAGGTCATATTTATCAAAAGCATTCGTGAACAAAACTGATGAACAAAATGTTTCAAGTATTTACATATAACATCTCAATCTAGATGACTTGTGCACAGAAACAGTTTCAAAAATGGCACAACGTTTCATTTCACAAGCTGTAAAATTAATGCAAACATTAACTGTGTTAAAACAATGGAATGTGGTTTATGACGTAGGCAGTGAAGATTCATAACTTATCCTACGCCATCAAAAAGGCTGAAAAAATGGAATGTTTGAACTGAATGGGAAATCCAATAATATATTTCATGCTAGAATTTAGGTTGCAGATATGCTTCTCGACACAAGTAGCAGATGGATTAACTTCTAAATTATTATCATTGAAGGAATATATTTAAAATATGGTGTGTTCTGCTTTCTGCTTACATTTCAATTGTATACTTTATAAATCATCCTAATTTTCCATTTTTCCGCAAAAGCTAATGTCGTTTATTCCACAGAGAAAACTTAAGGCAATGTATACACTCGGTAGGAATTAACACAAAACTCCCAAAAGAATTAGGAGAGACGTGTCTTTGCACACTTAGAAAGTCAATCTTTCATATAATAACATCAAACTATATTTTAGGTATAAACTTGCTATCAAAATTATGTCAAATGAATTGAAAAGGAGAGAAAAAAATTTCAGATCGAAGACAGTTATCAGATCAACAATAAGGCAACGAGAATGCCTGAGCTTGTTTTCGTTCGGCAAACATTGCCGCAGACCAACAAGACATGGAAGTCATGGTTTGTGCATAGCTTTCGTAGCAGTCATGCTAAACATAACAGTAGAGGCTCGTTCATGACATACGACGCCAATCGTGTAGCTTGAAAACTAGATTTTTTTCTTCAAATATACATACTTTCATCCTACTGTCAAATCTGCCATTTTAAACCCCTCTCTCTTTTGTATACAGAAAATCTACTAGGTTTTTTTCGCAGCCCACAACAAGGCACTTGTACATGTAATTCTCTTTTGGGCTAGTCTGTCGAGTCCTACGGCATTCATAGATATGATCCAATTTCCTTTTGCGTCAATAGAGTCCCACGATGCATATATAGTTCTGAAATATTGAAAATTTGACTCGAAAGGCACACATTGTGTTTTATTTATACATACAGGAGCTTTAAAATTAACTGTAGCTTGAAATACAATCCTTAATTTTTTTTTTACCATCCACAACCATGTACAAGCTACCATCAAGTTACAGTCCATGGACTCTGCATATTACTAGATTGCTGGCAGACGAAGTTTTTATCTTACGTCCTGAACAGGGTCGCATTCCACTCGATGGCACAGGCAGCATAGTTACAAAAATGTTTATAAAAGCGCTGCGATTGGCTAAAAAATGCTACTGAAAATAGTGTACCAACTGGCTCAACGAGACTGGCAGTTGGGAATTCGTGAAAGGCCCAGTGCCAGTCTCGGCAAAGAAGCATCAATCGAGTAGCATATAATATCCATATTATCATCTGCTATGCCTGTTTTGAAAATCAAATACAGACATATTCAGCTAGTTTCCCTAACGGGTCAAACACCCTCTAACAGATAGAAACTGGCCAGCCTGTATCTTCAAGTACATATTTCATAGTTCGGTCTTAGAGAAATTCATTTTGAAAGTAACATTGACGCAATGCACATACAAGCGCGCATGCAGGCAGGCACACTCGATTACCCGAAGCTCTTGGTCACAGCCGATTCCATCAGCATCGATGAAGCTGACCAAAAAAAAAAAAGGCGCAGCGGTTGAAGCCTCGACGCGATGACAACGAGAAGCAAGCCTTGAGTTGTCGTTTTAATCTTCCTTGTCGTCACTGTCGTCAGCTTAAGCCATGAACAATTCGATGAAACGATTTCCAAGATGACGGCGGTTCCGCTCCACAATGGCGCGCTCAGCCTCACCACGTGTCAAAAACGTGATGAGGGCATCACCGTTGAGTTTGCCCTCAGAGTTGCGTTGCAGCTGAATGCTCTCTGGAGTCACCTGGTCAACAGAAAATATGAGGATGTAGAGTTTTTTCCCATGAAGCCGATGAAGGCAACCCCTTCTAAGCTTAAGTTTTGAGCAGATGCAGCAACTTTGCAGTGAAAGGAGATGTATGTTGCAGAACTGACCAGTACGACTGGAGTACATATATGTTTCGATATCCTTTCCACAAGTAAAGGTGCATGTAAAGCCCAAATGGTGAATGTGTTCTACAAAGTCTGCATGCATGCATCCGAGCATCCCAGCCGAGACAGCGTTAAAATATCTTTGATCACAGTCATACGCTTAAAGTGTGCAATGGAACTGGACACTGAGAACCGTTCTGTACTTTGGTGTATATTCACACAGCTTTTAAAAATATTCTTTACAAAAGAGAGAACCTGCCATCAGTATGCGTAAAAACGACAAACACTAATCACAAACAGACCGGAGTTTCATAATGTTTCATTAATAATGCTTCATAAGAACTCCTTTCATCTAAACCAAACTGTAAACTAACTGAACAATAACATCAACAACAACAACAAAAAATTATCGAAGTCATACAGAATTCAACAAAGGAGTTTGTGGCAGAGAAATGAAAAGAAAAGATGGATAAAGAAAATGTACAGCGGGGAAATATCCAAGCCATGGAGAGTAAACTTAATAAAAGCATGCCGGACAACTCAGTTTTCAAAGAATCAAGCAAGGAGAAGTAGTTCACGTACACAAGACAGTTTGGGGAAAGGGCTGGGTAGTCGCCTAACGCCTCAATTTACTGTGCAACAGATTTTGTGATAATTTGCAGGATAAAGTTCTCATCTATACTCCAGTTTCCACTAGAAAAGCTGCTCGAATGTATTTGGTAATAGAACATTGGATCTCAAAAGGATGGTGCGTCCACTTTCATCGAAACATTTAAAATCAGAATGATTAAGTTTGTGAAAGGTAGCTCTGGACTGAAGAAAATTAAATTGATTTTACGTCAAACCCCAACCAAACTCAATGAAACTGCCAACGGAAGGACAGGTTTTCAGACCAACAAAGCAGAGACCAAAGCCCACAACGAAAACTTGACGACAATGCAACAGAAGGAGATGCTACAGGGTGGGCAGGCGGACTGGACAGGTGCGTGCCCCGAACAGAACGGCCTTGAACCGTCCTGGCCTACCTCCGGAAAGCCTTGGAAATAGTTCAAGACATCCTGTACAGTAACGTTATAAGGCAGGCCTCGCATCACGATGACGCAAGGCCCGGGGTGAGTGAAGTAGGTCTGAGGGGAGACAGGTGGGCTTGGGTACCAGTAGATAATCGGGGGGAAGTAGGCAGGTCTCTGCGACAACGGCGTCAGCGGCTGCGGGAAGGCGGCGGGGAGGGGCTGTGGGATCTGCGTCACTTGCATGGTGCCCAGGGTGGCCGTTGGGTGCGTGGCTAGCTGCAGGGTGGGCGCCGTCACTGTGGGAAACATCAGTAAACATGTCAGGTCACGTGGTCATATTTAAACGTCTTCCTGTCAAAGCCACAGGAAGCGCGAGTACTTAGAGGAATCATTACCTGAGCTTAAAAATGTAAATTTTGCCTCCTGACAATAACTATATCTCTCCAACCATGTACCTCCTCTTGAGAACAGCTTACGCGTGAAGAACTTTAAACACGCTCAAATACAGACAATCCCAAAATGTGTTACAAAACATGGCAAAAGGAGGAAACAAATTACTTCTATTGTCTCTTGCAGACTACTCACTGAGGCCTCCTGCTGACAGGATGGGCCGCTGGTGCAGTGACATTGGCACTGGCGGCATAGAAGCGACCGCGGGCGGCACGGAAGCGACAGGCGGCATGATGGGGGTCAGACCGAGTGTTGGCATGTTGCTGGCCAACACCAGGCTCATGTCCTCGCCGCTGCACTGGATGACATCGATAACACGCTTCTTGTTGGCGAACGTCATGGGGCGCCGATGTTTGTGCATCGTGGTCAGGGTGGCCGCCTCTTCCGAGTCCAGCTGGATGAACGACTCGCCTGAAGGCTCGCCCTGCAAAACACAAGGCCATCACTCGCGTCACTGCCTGCGCTCGCTCGCCGGTTTAATAGAGTAAGCAACTCGCCTGTCACTGCCTCGCTTGTAGAGACAATCTGCGGGGGGATGTGAACTCACCTGTGCAGTCAAGACCATATGTACGCCTTGGTAGACGATGTACTGCGAGAACTCGCCCAGGAAGGTCAAGATGTCTGGCACCTGGGCGCCGGCCGGCAGGTTGCGCAGACGTATGCAGTCGCGGCGCGTGCCGGTGGTGATGAGATTCTGCGGCACCAGTGGGATGGCCGTCGGCAGCTGTGCGATCAGGGGAGGTAGCTGGTTATCGGGCTGCTCGGGGTTGCGTGGATCCATGTTGCGGTTCAGAACCTGCACGGTGGAAGTTTGGATGCACAGCTCAGTGGAACTGATAACGAAGTTTTGTCTACGTATGGGTCGACTTCACAGACTTCTATCGTGCTGCAGCCACCTGCCACCTGACTTAATCGGTGGTCTTTCCAGGGACAAACTTAGGCGATGTCTTTCGGATCGGCGTTTCATAACTCGTGCCTGCTAGGGGCGCTAATCCTTTCTTACACGTGTTTTACATGCACTTTGTGTTATGTGGCTTTCACCGAACACATAACATGGAGAAACTTCGCTAGTTCCAGAAAGATCTCACGACAATCATGTCGCCGCTACCCTTCGAAATTATGATTTTTTTCCAGCAGAAAATCGTCTCTCTCTAGTGCGTCACGGGCAGGGATAGGCGAAGGACGCAGAGTTTCCGACAATATGTCGTGAGATCGTTCACGATGTCGATGATGTTCTAGTTTAGTCATCGAAGCTGCGCGCGCTCATGTAAAAATGGGATGTTCTTTAATTAGCCATGCCTCTTTTTTCTTCTTCTGCTGTTAGTGGATTCACAACACCAACAGACGCGAAAACAGTAACCGCACTTACTATGACGATTACGATTACTTCAACAATTACGACAACAACGTAAACTCAACTACAAGTACTTTAAGTACAGAAACAACTGCTACTGCAGTCCTGCTGCTGTTCCATACCTGCTGGACTTCTGCCGTCGTGCTTTTGAAGAGCTCAATGTAGCGCTGGCCCATGGACTCACGGTGCTTTTTGAGGGCTTTGCCAGACTCCTCTTCACTGGCAAACAGCACGAACGCGTCGCCCGTGGACCGGCCGTCCGGATAGTGGACAAAGAGAATACCCTCTTCCCCATCCAGCACCTGACACGAGTTAGGCTCCCGGCTGAAGAACTCCAGCTGTCGTGGGAGGAAACAGAAAACATCGACTCTATCTTTAGCAAGACAGAAAATGTGATATTAGCTCGTTCGTTTGTTCCGTGACAGAAAAATAGTCCAGCAGTCTGAGTCGGTTTTGATGGGGGTATGGGAGAAGCGGATGCTGGCAGTCTTACGATGTTAGGTTTAGACTAATCTTTGATCATCTACACATTCTTAATCGTAACTCGCATCCAGACTTTCAGTACCCAGGTCTCTGGTTTTTATAAAGGCACCTGCGATTTTTTAATTGTTGAACATTTGCGCAATGAAACAAATGTGTGAAGATGTCAGCTACAACCAAGAAAGGAGACTAAAAGTTTTGAGTGAAAAAGAAAAGTCCCAATATAAAACAAGGGGAAAAACCAAAACAAAGAAATTTTAAAAATCCCCATGATTTAACTGCCGTATGAACCTCATCCACAGTAGGCGAAATGGCCATCCGTTAAACTGATAAATATCCATAACAAAATACTACAATATTTCACTTACAGCTACAAATACGATCAAAACACAAATATTTGATGGAAAGTACATACCATAACGATTTTTAAAGGTTGCATTATTGTGTAATATAGTCGATCATTACTTATAAACAACCGGTTTTACACGCACAGGTCGTGCATTATGGATTTCTCTGCATGCCTCTCAAATTATGTTTGGGAATGTCTATCTTTGAAATAATCTTTCTATATATTTCTGTAGGCACTAAATAAATTTCATGTCATCGAGGCATGATACAAATGTTTATAGATGAAGAGGCATGTATGGGTTCGTTCTGCGGTATGCTGGAGGCAAATGCACAAAAGCGGCAATATGCTGTTCTGCTTAATAATACATTTTCACCATATTGGTCAACCATGTAGAACAGTAAGCGACATTACGTGAAATGCTGGCTGAAACACAAACCCGTGTACCCATATCGCCTGCATGCGACAACCACCAGCGACACTACACCAGCCTCGTTTGCATATCATCACTTTCCTCCAAATTCTCTACTCACTAGTCAAATCGATACAGCATTCCGTACATCCCATAATATACAAGAATCATTAGAGCGTGCGCGCATGATCAGAAAGATACAGCGCTTCCCGATTTTGGAAATTCACGCAATCGAGTAACGTGTACAGAAAACCCACAACCGTTGGTGACTCAAACCACAGCAAAGCTATCTGGACAGAAAAAGACTCTTCTATTCCCAAACCCTCTACAGCAAATATTCACATAAAATACACAGAAGGGCCGTCAAAATATAAGAACCCAGTGTAGGAAGTCAACAATATACTGTACAGTGTAAGTACATTAATTACAAAAAGACAACTTGATGTTAACAAATATTTGGTCTGCACCTCCGTCCCCGTTCTTTTTCGTGTATTTCTTTGGGGTGGGGCGGGGTCCCCCTGTGCAGCAGTTACGGGGAAACAAACTTTCAAGCAGAGGGACAAAGCCAAAGTGGTATACTCCTGATTTTTACAATCATTTATCATACTTAACTCGAATTACGATCCAGGTGAACGATCAGTTAGTATTTCGCTATTACAGGCAACAGTCGTGCTAGCGGAACAAGTGTTGGGAGCTGGTCCTACTAATTGAAAGGACTAGGATAAGTTTGGTAATAATAACCACTGGAGAAAAGATATGTGTATTTTTGTTGTTCAGCTATTATAGCCAGAAACCTCCCTGCACCAGCCTTCCATGTGATTGGATTAAGAAAAAAAAATCACAAACCCCGTTGTGACCAAACACAAGTACACCACACGCCACCTCTCCTTTGTTTTGCAGGTTACAGATCCCCCGACCAGACCACTTACCTTTACCACGTGGTCTTAAACCTGCGCAAAAGGATGCGCAGAACTTCTGCAGCAACCACTGAAAAGGATAGTGGATTACCAAGGATTGCAAGTCGAGGACTCGTTTTTAGTTTTTGTGCTTTACATTCAGGAATCTGGATCAAAGATGGAGCCAGACTAAGAACGATTCTAACGTGCGCAGTTGTTTGAATTGGCCGATGTACAGCGCAAAGTGTGCGGACAGTTTACAATGACAACGTATGTGGCTATTGCGAATTACTAGGTCTGTTACTTTGCCATCTGCATGGATTTTTAAGCGCAGTCTTCAGGGACATCATCAAAGAAGTTTGCCTGTGGACTGGCAAAAGGATGCCACTCATGGTTCAGTGCCAAAAGATATTGTTCCAAAATGATCTCAAGGGTATAGTTTGATTATATGCCCTTTGTTTCGAGCTGCACAAATCTAAATGGAGGCTTGAATCGCAGCCTATTCTTTGGTAGATTACATTACGCTTATCCACAAAATGACCATAAAATGAAATCTGCTTTAGAATTCACTCGTAAAATGCATCTCTTTTACAGTGCTGTAGAATAGGAGCTAATACAGAATTCGTAAGCTTGTGACGAGTTTATGCAATTTATATCTAAGAATTTTTGTGCCTGACACAAGAAAAACGATCTTAACTTTTCCTTATCCTTAATCGTAATGTCAAACACATCCCAGTAAGATGCGTAATGAAGGGTTACAAATGAAAGTCAGATTTTTTGTGTGTGACACAAGAAAAGCGAACTCTTTTTCTTCGTCGTTACTAAACGTACCTGTAACATTCAAACACATCCCAACAAGATGCGCAATGGATTTCAAATGAAAGTGAAACTTTGTTTCTTTCGACAAAACGAGTCTTTATTTGATGAAGAGTAAAACTCTCTCTACTCACCACTTGTGCAGTCGTCGCCGTAAAAGGCAAACCACGCATGCGCACAATCATCAGAGTCTGACCACCACGTGACAAGAACGCTTGCGCCTCTGTGTTGCTCCCTGGAGAATAATGGCATTTCTCAGTGAAAAGGTTTAAGATTTGTGTTTCGTTTTTACTCATTTCGAGGATATACATGCATAAAGATGTCAGATGACTTAAGAACACTATCAGAATGACAACAAAGCCAGTACCACTGCGGCCAAAGAATGATGTCAACTTTACGGTAAAAGGCAGAACTTCAAGACCGTTTATTTATATCAACACACCAGAGACTTACAGCCACCTATCGAAAGTGACTAAAAATAGTTTGCCCAAATTTTGACTTTAATTATTTTTTTTTATTTTATGTTTGCTTACAGAGTTGAAAGTTCATGGACACGTGCAGCAGCATCGCGCAAACAAACGAACGAACAGAGAATGTCCATAGCTGTGTCAAAACAGTGGGGGAGAGGTACCCTGTCAGATACTTTCGAAATCTCTCCCATAATAGGAATAGGAGGGGATAAGTGATAAAGAGGGATAGAGGAAAAGCGAATGGAAACAGAGAAAACCCGACCCTCCCCCACCCCCCGACAGCCAGTATTGTTACAGATGCCACATACCAGGGGGCCGAACCTACGACCCTATGCACTGGTGACGTGGAGTTTCTGTCTGTGCTAAGGGCCGCCGAAAGGGGAGGGGGTCTGAAACTCGTCTGATACTCTCAAGTACTTTCAAACAGCAACAGAGAAACGTTTCGCTGAAACTTGCATACCACCAGCGACATTGATGAAGTCCTTGCCGGACGCCTTGTAGACCTCGATGTAGCGCTGGCCGATGTGATGCTTGTGTCGCCGCAGCGCCAGGTCACGGTGTTCCTCGCTTTCAAAGCGGATCAGCGCCTCGCCGTTTCGCCTGCCTTGAGGACTGAGACACAGGGCCACTCCGCCCCTGCCACACATTATCAGAACACGTCCCTAGTACGTCAGAATGTATGGAGCGATACATAAACCCCTTACAGAGCCCCGCAACATCTGGCAGTCAGAAGTATCTGACCTTGAGGTAGATACTCAGAAAAGACACCAAAGATGAATGTGGTTGTATAAAAATAAACGTAATGTGGATTACGCAGCGGTTTATAGTCTGCAAACGAAACTGTAGTTTTCTTTTACAGAAATACTTCTTGGGTTTTAACACAGAAACGACAAACCCTTTTTAATGCATTTCTGTGTCATAACCAATTCCTTAGCTAAGGATTAGCCGCTTTCCATATTGGGTTAGGGTACAGGGTCAGTTATGCTGTAGGCACCCCACTAAAACATGGGTATACCGCTTAGGCATCACCTATTTAGTTTTCTTTTAAAGCAAAAGAAAATTGTTGGACTGAACATACTGCTGTTTGCTGACTAAAAATCACCCCCTCCCCAAAGAAAGCTGTCAAACAGTAGCCGTCAAACGAACGTGCACATCCTCTGTTGGGTAAAAACATTGCCACCCTCCTCCTCACCTAAAAGTCATCCAGCTCTGACTCCGGAAGAAAAAAAAACGACAGTACTAACACCCCCCCCCACACACACACACACTCCCTCCCACACTCCACAGGCGGAGAAGCAGTTGTGCCTTCTTCACCGACACGCCCTCCCTCTCCTCCCCAGCGACACCAGCTGTGCCACAGAAACATTGCGTGAGGCCGTCTCGATGGATCCGCTACCCGGCAACATGTGGTCCAGTCTTAATTCAGTCCCCAGGGTGTCAACGACAGTTCGACCACTCGTCCCGCCAGCCTTCCAGCTTCAGCGTACACAAGGGAGGCCACCAGATGGCCAGGTTTGTTCAGAACATACAACGGAGTGCTTCTTGATATAGCCGCCGTCTTCTTTACCTTATTTAAACCCCTGCACAGCAGACTATAGGCGCGTCTTTATCTCAGTCATCGTCTTGAGAATGAATGGCGTGGGGGTGGGGTGGGGGATAGCTTTGGGATGCACGGCCTTACTTCGTTTAAATAATTTAATTTTAATTTCACTTTCCCATTCTGTCTGCGGTGACTGGTAGCACGGTGAGCAAAAGAACCGCCGTACAGGTGTTTCTGACGTAAACTATGAAGTACCGCAAGTTACGGGAAGAGTGGGAAGGAAAAGCAAAATGTTATCTCCCCTTTACTCCTCTCCCCCGTCTCTCTCTCTCTCTCTCTGTATCACAATAACAGATTTGGTCCACAACGTCAACACAGCGCGCCTCACGTGCGGCAGATGTCGCTGCCTTGTCGAGAGACGAACAGCACAGCTTGCTCGGTGTGTGCTGTCGATAGTGTACAGAAACAACGATCGATACAAGTCGAAGCGAAAAGATGTATCAGATTGAATACAATGGAAAATGTACTGCATAATGGCTGTTACACCTCATTTATTTTTTAATTGTGGATTGCCAGTATCTTTGCATTCAAAATGTTTCGTTGACTAAACATGCGTTCGATTTCGTGTTCGTGTGCTTTATTTAATGTAAATGCAAGTAAGTGTATCTAAGTATAAATGTAAATAAGTCTGCGTACTCGAGCATGCGCAAGAGAGAGGAGAAGGGGAAAAGAAAGGTGAGGGTTGGGGGGGGAGAAAATAAAATTATTCTCTTGGAAGATACACTGACATGATAACGAATTTAGAACTTGTTTTCACAGAAGACGATAGTGCGTGCATGCACAAACCTACACCCTTAACAAAAGCGGAATAATCTACTGTTGTGTAATCCTAGTAAGTTGTCGAAGATTTCTTCAATATAGTTAAATTACGATACATATAAGAGAAAAATAACTGACTTTCTATCACTGTTGCAGATTGATCAGTTTAGAAGATGCCCATAGACGTTCAAAAAAAAAAAGCATCGCGACTTTAAAACTCGTGTCTCATCATAACACACAATCCAATCAATTTCTAGGAAAATAAAGATTTATAGAGCGGAGCTAACCATGTATGACGATACCTGACGGACTGCTTTCAAAACTGTTAATATTCTGACCTGTCTGCATCGCTGTTGTGACGCGTCGACAGACCTATCACGCGGAGAAAGCGAACAGCTTACTCAAGACTAAAGCGTACCCAAGGACCCTGTGAACCTATTTATGGACAACCACTCCTTCCCTTCCGAAAATCTGTACGTAGGTTGAGCGGTATAGGTATTTCAACCCGAAATATCAACAGCGGAGGGGTTGCGTGTCGCTTAACCAGGAGAGAAGTCCAACCTGAACAGTCAGCGCACTGGGACGTCAAATGCCACCTGCAAAACTTGTTGAACACGTGATGTTTTACGAGTCAGGACAACAAAGGTGATCTCAGCAATATTTCACCAGATGACAGACACTGAAAGTTGCCTTGTCCCATCGCTAGAGCACGCGCGCTGTGCAGTGACGTGTTGTGTGATTCGGTAGTGAAGCCAGTATATCATTCTAGTCGGGGACTGGGGTGCGGGTGGGGTGGGGACAGGGGTTGGGGGGGGGGGGTTGGGAGTATATTCATGATATGTTACCGGCCTATGTTTAATTCAGTGTCTGTTATGAACACGGGTAGAGTTTGAATTGGTTTTCCTTCGCAAGCGCTATTAGTTATGAGGAAATAATGAGCAGAATCTACACTGCTCGAAAGAATTGAAAGAAACTGGACTTGGGCAGGCAAGGAACTGGCTTATGAGGCTACGGTGTGGTCAAGGCGTCCCATAGTGTGACGTGTCCTGACGCCGGCGTCATCTGGCTTGGACATGTCAGCAGTGGGCCAGAGTTCTCGTTACTGATGAGTCCTGCTTTCCCATATCGCTTCACGATGGCAGAATCCACGTCTGGGGGCGACAGGGTGAGTGTTATCATGACCCCACTGTGAGGGAGCATGAAGTATTTGGTGGCGGTCAATCATGATCCGGTACGAAACGGACATGCCTACAGAACACTGTAGTGACATGCACTGGTCTTTCTATTCCTCTCAGGAGTATGTAATTCCACTGTCTGTATTAGGTGTCTTGTCACGAAGTCAAGTCACACACAAACAATGTAGAAAATTAAAAGACAAGCTCTGGGGGGGGAGGGGGATGGCGGATTTGGCACCAATCGCCTCACCCCTTCTCTGGAGTCGACTCTGAGAGAAATTCTTTCCGCCGCGCTTTGTAATACAGTGGAACACCAAATACACCAGTCAGCTCCCCCACAGCTCAGAAGACCATTTGCGCTAGATAACGACGACCTATTTCTTTGTATTAGACGATGACGATTACAGAAATATGCAGTAAGCGAAACCCTGGTGACTGTGTACTTATTAACGCTAAATCAACGAGGTGAGTCAGACATGCCGAAGTAATTACTACTAGTATGTACATGTACTGCGAGATAATGAGGCACAATGCAAATGTGTTCTGTCTTCTCTGTCCTGTCTGCCAGAGATCTGTGCATCAGACTTGTGTGGCGAAAGTTGCCGGTTCGAATCCAGGATTGGCGAGGATTATATCTTGACGTTAAGGATTGTGTAGACGCTATTTGTAGGCATCACACTGCCTCTTTGCGCTGGCCATCTCGCTAGCTGTTACGCTATCCGGTGTCAAGCTGGGGTATCATTCCGCCTCCCGCTCCTCACAGTGCGACATCGGTGACGGCGGGAGTTCTTTCCCTCTAAAATAACCACCCCAGAAAATAAATATCCCGACCAGCGTCGCACTTACTTGGCGATGTTCAGTCCCTTGAAGAAGCGGGCGATGTCCTGGTCAGACGATTGCCATGGCAACCCACGTGCTCGCACCACGGTGTTGTCATCCACGTATTCGTCCTTGGTGCTGACAAGGGGAAAAACAAACTTTGCTCAGTCGCTCACAAAGCGTGTTTTCTACGAGAGCTAGGCTTTTTAATGTTGACCTGTACACACAAACAAGAATCGTCCCCCCACAAACTGTGCCTTTTTTTTTTGGTGACAGCCTTCTTTTATCCATTACTTAAGGGTTGGGGGCGTCTCACGATGGTGTGGGGGAGCAGATAGAGTATGAGAAGTCAAACAAAGCAATAAAATCTCACCAAATGCCGCTTTCCAGACGTTCGTTGACAATTTCTGGTTCCCCGAACACATGTCCTACAAAGATAAGAAAAGAAAGAACGAACGTTTAGAAACTCTGACAGCTGTAAATTCAGTAGCTAAATAATTGAACATGCTGAAAACTACAAATATAGCGTTTCATCAGCAGATTTCCACAATCACTAGCAAACATACACGATGAGGCCAAGCATGAGAGACCGGCGATGTGAGACGACTGTGAAGACGCGATAAAGAGAAAACGTGGATCCTTTTACTGTCTGCCAGCCTCAGAACCTTTACTTCAATCTTTGGAGCGCATCTGGTTTTTTTGTGTAGTCATTTGAAGTCATTACATGGAACAACAACAACAAAAACATTACAATTTCGTGCTACCGCGCATTGTAACACAGTGCAACATAGAATACACCACTCACCACGCCGTCCTCTACAGCATTTACATGTTCATCACTTGAAGAGACGCCCCCCTCCCCCACCCCAACTACGGCGGAACTGCTGTCATACAGACGACAGATTTATTTTACTCTATTGCATGAATTTGTTGTTGTTTGGTTGCTTGTCTGATGCCGTCAATGTCCTTTGATGCTAATCTGCAGCTCGTCAGTCAGATGTGACATAGCTGTTTATGCTCAGCTGGCAGTGGAGTACCCGACCAGACGGACTGGACAAGTTCTTTACAACAAAACCGATTATGCAGAGTCGGACTTGGTCGGATCGGTTCTCTATGGCAAGACTCTATGAAGAATGAAATTAGCGCCACAGTTTAGCTAGTCCGACAGTCTGCAACAAAACATTTCTTGTGATTGCAGTCAAGACATTCTCATCTCTACCTATTCCTCGAAATTCTTCATCCAGATGTTAGCGAGAATTTGCGTCGAAACAAAATTAATTTACATTCTAGTTGCCAGATAATACAACTGGCTCCTTTGGCACGCTTCATTCGACTTATTCAGGCAGCTTGCGTCCAGCTTTAGGAACAGACGGCAGTCACGCCAGCTTGGGTGCGGAGCCACCGTCGCCCAGTGACGTCTCAGGTGCGTTGTGACTACCCTCCCCCCCATACTCCCCCCCCGGATTAATTGTCTTTCTGCTACTTCTTTTCCTGCAGATTCCAATTACACTTAATCGCATCATTAAAAACTTTTGTTAGCACCCGAGCCGCATTTTTAGTCACACACGTTTTAACACGCCCTGTGACCTGACACCTTGCAGCGAGGTTCAAGAGGACACGATTCTCGGTCGGGGGGAGGAGGTGGGGTTGGGGGAAATGGGGGGAAGGATGGGGGGGGGGAATTTCGATATTCTGGTTCCTGAGAGGCTGACTACACAGCCAATGGGTATCCTAGTGAGAATGAATTACATCGCAAGACTGTTGTTCCGTTGGTACTTCGCTCTCATAGAAACCGTTCGCGTCCTTGGAAACCAATCATCTGTTCTCGTATGAACCTTGACGACAGTGACAAGGGTGGAGAACTGTTAGAAGGAAAGAGGGAAGGCAGCGCAAGAAAGGATTAGGAATACTGGAAAAAGTGAACCACGTGCAGAAAGTATAACAGAAAAAAATGCTCTTTTGCCAAGAGTGAGGAGAGAGAGAGAGAGAACGAGACAGAGGTGAGGAGAGAGGAATAGGGGTAGGCAGACAGAACCCATGTAGAACAAGCAGGAGATAAAGGGTGAAGACCTCGGGATCTTCGAGGTGGTAAAGGGGTAAAACCCTTCGTTAAAACAGCCAGACGTCGCTCATGCAACCCGAAAAGCACAACAGTAAAGGTATCAGACCAAAACTACACATTTTGACTAATCGCACTGGTTGGGACTAATCGCACTATGAGACGTTTGGAAAAACACGAGATATAAGTGTGAGGGAGTGGAAGAGAAAAACAAAGGGTGTGTGTGTGGTGGTGGTGGTGGTGGTGGTGGGGGGGGGGCATACAAAGCCTGCGAAGAAACGCAGCTGATGATCAAGGCAGCAGATCAGATTACTTCTAGTCAGACGGCGCTGTGATTACCCTACAGCCACTGGGGTGTGTGTGTTGGGGGGAGGTGGTAAGTAGGTCTGCACCACCAATCGGCAATATATGTATATATTGTGTATACACATGTACATTTGTATCCAACATGACAACTCCTCAGTCTAGCTCCCCTCACGCCTACCCCCCCCCCCAACCCCATTCGGAATGAGGGCGGAGGGATCGAGTTTTTTCCACAAAACTGTGAACTCGTCTGAACGCGCCTGGAATTAAGAACTCTTTGTCAGGTCGAAACTCGAGACTCTATTGATAGAACTGCCTTTCTTAGCCCAACCACTAGACTGATTCAAGAACGAACACAGGCACTGGTTACCTCCTCCTGGTTGATTGTTTCCATTCGGTACCAACGAGACATTAAAAAATATTAAGAAGCCACCAGTATCTTCTGTTCCGCGTTCATGAATCTACAACCCACCCACTATCAGCCTGCGACAGGCACCAACAGATTCTGTTTTATTCAAAGTGGAACCGACCCCTCATACATATTAACAACTTTTCAGGCTCCAGCTGGAGATCAAAGCACAGAGAAACGCGTCTTAAATTGGTGTAAATGTTTCCTTCTGTACTTGATAGGTCTTAAAGGAGAAAAACTCACAACACGATTAAACAGAACAAAAACATCCGCCCTCCACGGCTGAAATACGCGTCAGCCCGTAGGTCGTGCGTTATCAAGCCGAAAGGTTGATATGATGGTAGAAAGAGATTACAGGTATCGCATGGAACTGCTGACAGAAGTCAGGTAAGCAAGGTGTTACTTCAAACAATGGCGAGGTGCACAGGACCGAGCTAAGTAACGAGCTGTCAGGTGTCTGTTTCTGCTGGCTCTGCTGACGGCGGACAGGAATACTCTACCCCCTCCACCTGTCCCATTCTTAGACGACAGCACTACTGGGATATATCAGGGCGCGTTTCGCTAAAGGACAGAGAGCAGGTGAGGCTTGCCAGCCTCGTGACGCAACTAGACAGCGTGGTGTAGCTTCGCTGGACTAGTATTAATAGAATTGTTCTCCAGAAATAAATGGTCTTTGAAGAGTGTCACATAGAGTGTCAAAACAAGGGGCGGCAAAGTCAAGCACACGGAGACATTTTCCCCCTATGACCTCATAGACTAGAAACGGATGCTTTCATTTAGAGTGTAGTCAGATGAAAAAAAACTGTTTAAATATTCACACTGACAACAAAAGATATGTCCCTAAAATAAACCTGTACGTTCCTATCTGTATAAATATACGTACGCTAGGTGCCTAACACCCAGAAGAGTATTAGTAGAAAGTATTAAGAAATACCCACAAGAAACGCATGAAATGCCCCCCCCGCCCCCTTAGTAAAGGCCTGGCGTAAGGGACTCGTCCATTTTCAAAGAACAGAACAAGTCCAGCTTCCCTCACATCTCTGCAGGATTGTCCTTCTGGCCCAGGCTTGGTTTGCGATCTTACCTGGTACTGGTCAAACGAACCCTGACATCAACTGCCCAGACGGTGAGCCCAACGGGGGAAAAACAAACGGTGTCATTCCCCTGCGTGCAGGCGAGTGCGGGACAAATATTTGTGTGCGAATTCCTGCTCTTTTCCCACCGCAAACACCAGCAGTCGATACCGCTTGCCTCAGAAACCCACCTCCCCTCCACCTCATCCCCTACCATTCCCTCACTCTGGCCAAAGGTTTTGTCTTTGTCAGTTTAATGACACCATCTCAAAAGTCCTAGACTCACAATACACATCTTTCTCGTCTTCGTCATCTTTGTCTTACACAGTTGACACAGAGACCGAAAACTGGGTAATTGAGTGAAAAACCTTCACAGAGAAAAACGAAGACACAAAGGAGAGAGAGAGAGGGGGGGGGGAGAACAAAGCAAGCGAGGAAAGAAACGAACGGCTAGTTAGTGAGCGAGAGAGTGAATGAGTGAGTGGAGCTGAGTGAGAAGGATGCCTCTACTCACCATCGTTGATAAGCCTGCGGACGATGGACACCATGTCTTGTGACCGCCTCACGCCGTACTCCACACTCTGGTCCTCGTCAAGTCCCAGATCTACCAGCAGGTCAAGGAACAACGGGAACAACTTGTTAACGTGACCATGTCACGACTGCGGCAAAGGATGCCATCACGTGACTGCATTTCTGTTAGCAATGTCCTGCTTTTTCAAAGCGACGATAACAACACATCTGTGTACGAAAATCTATTGTGTATGGTGCTTTAAACAAAATAATAACGTTAAAAAAGACACGACGTTCTTAAACCAATATAAAGTAAAATATGTAATTTGTCAGACGCTGGCCATTTTCCAGATCAACTGCAGATTCACAACTAAAAACGTTTAAGCAGGTAAATTCCACAGAATGGGAATGTACATAATTTCATGGAAAGCTGATGGCCGAGTGGTTAAAGCGCTGGTCTCGGAACCCGAAGGCGATGGTTCGATGCCCGTGCCCCGCACCCCACTTCCTCCAGTTCACCCAACTGATAGACTCATGGGTCAGGGAAGGTAAGGAAGCAAGGGAGAGGACATGCATGGGCACCCCCTCACAAACTCTACACCTCGGACATAAACTCTACACCTCTGAAACATACTACACATAACTGATAAACGCTCAAATGAGCTGTTTGACAGCAGTCTAAACTACATACAAGCTACTTGTTTTTGACTTTGTGTGTCTGTGTGTGTGTGTGGCGGGGGGGGGGGGGATAGCGTTTCCATCTTGACATGGGATGGGGAACTGAGGTGGGGAAGGGAGAGAAGACAAGTAGCTGGAGTTACCCAAGAGATGCCCTTGAGGTCAGCTCTGTAAACTAACAGGCAGCACCCCCAGAGAGACGAGAGCTTAACCACTGCCCCACCGATCGACAGCAAATGAACACATACATGATTAGCTTAATTTACTTCACAACAACGCTAACAATCCATACGAGATTCAACACAAGTCTAAAGATCAGCAGTGATGCATGCAATTCAAAACAACCAAGACAGCAAAAACAACACGTTTTTGACCGTCCTAAATTTGTCGACAAGCCACAGGCAACCCCCATTGTTATGCAAGTCTGACGACATGCAGGTCAGGCCACACGCTGCGGGCATAAAAACGTTTTGTTCTGCCATAGATGTGTATGCGAAGAACGTAGGCATCCGTGTACCTACTCATCTCATCTGTATACACGGCACGGCGATCATCCTCCTTCACCAGGGGGCAGATCAAGCGTGTGGTAGTGGGGGGGGGGGGGAAGGGAGGGAGGGAGGAAGACCTCCTTAATTTTATGGCTTTTACAGTCTGTCTTCACGCAACTGAGTTCGTAACACGCCACAGCAACTTCATTTTCATCATCTCCATGTGCTTAATTCCCAGGACCCATGTGTAAAATGTCAGCCACCTCTGTCCTTAAACTATGGCTTTGCTAAACTACCCTAACATTTCTGGACTGATAGAGGATGAATTTTTTTTAAAAAGTAAAGCTCAAAGCAAGTAAGCAGTGTGGTCTTAGCTATTCAAACATTCTGTCAGTGTCGAAAGAATAATTATATTTATGTGAAAGAATAACTTCGTAGTAAATAGTTCGCATTAACGCACTTCGCCTCCACGCATATATACTGGCCCGTGACAAGGCCCTTTGTACTTGTACCCAGTCTAGACACTCATCACGTGTTGCAGTCTTCCTTTTTCATAGCTCCAATATACGGTATATTGTGTAGATGAAGGGAGATATAAAGGGATGAAGGACGAAGGGACGAACAAGATTAGTGCTGCTCTGCGTTTAGATGCTAATCCCTTCAGAGGTTTTCAAAGTACTGCCTCTAGGTTTTCAAAGTATAACCTCTAGGTTTTCAAAGTACTGTTTCTAGGTTTTCAAAGTACTGTTTCTAGGTTTTCAAAGTACTGTTTCTAGGTTTTGAAAGTACTGCTTCTGGGTTTTCAAAGTACTGTTTCTAGGTTTTCAAAGTACTGTTTCTAGGTTTTCAAAGTGCTGCCTCTAGGTTTTCAAAGTGCTGCCTCTAGGTTTTCAAAGTACTGCTTCTGGGTTTTCAAAGTACTGCCTCTGATAGGTTTTCAAAGAGCAGTAAGCACCAGTAACAGAAAAGCCGAAAAGCTAGGAGACAATTTTCATGTTTTCAAACACACGTCCCTAAAGTGGACCCTACGATAGTCGACTACAGAAGTCATAATGGGCTTTGATCAGACTCAATGGGGCCTCCATTCACCTTGCTCCCCTAGCTCCTGTCCTCGCGGCGACACCTAGGTACGAAGTCTGGAGAGCGCGCCCCAACACACTGTGTACCGACAAAGTGGTTCCGCGAGCCCCTGAGTGTCAGGACAGGCTGTCTTTAGCGGATCAGTGTATTTATTTGCCGGCTTGTCATGGTCTTCCTTATCGATAAGAACCGACCTTTTGTTACACCGCTTCATAATTCGCTTTAGTTATGAGCATGGTTGTAAAGATCCGTTTGACTGCTGCCACGAACTACTAGCTGTACATGTGTAAGCAGAAGTACAAAGGTAAAATACTGTTAAATTTAAAACAAGGGAACTGGACCAAGCTAGAACAGGACAAAGACGAAGACAATCTACATGTTTCGGGCACTACTCCTCCATCAGGACGACACAAAAAACGACGAAAAAAAATGAAAAAGAAAAAGACTTAGCTGCGTTAGATGTGGCGAGTTAGCTGGATAACAGGAAAATCATGTAGAAACACGTAGATTGTCTTCGTCTTTGTCCTGTTCTAGCGTGGTCCAGTTCCCTTCTTTTAAATTTAATTTGGATTTTCCTCCAAGCGGCAGTCACTTGTTTTTCTTTTATAAAATACTGTTAGCAAATGGACTTGCCCTGGGTCAACGCGTGCTTAACCTTACATTCGCACCTTACTTGGTACGCAGCTGTAATGTCTTTCCGCTAAGTCTGGCGTCCTTGAGCGTTGAGACTTGCTACCTGGCCACGTAAGAAAGTTATGATTAATCAGTCGGGACCGGATCTGGTCCAAATCTCGCCCACTACAGCGTGAAGTGAATACAGCTTTGATCAGCGCCGAACAGCAAAGCAAAAAAAAAAAAAAAGTCCCGTCTTTCCTTTAAAAGACGTTCTCTAGCAGTTAGCTTATACAGTCGTATTCTGTGGGACATTTCGTGTGCAGTAGTAGGCGTGTACTTCCATTGTAAGTGGCGTATTAAAAGTACTTATGTTCCAAACAAGAGATTTTAGCATTGAAAAAATGTAATTGGAAAAAATAAAAGAGATGTCTTGTGGCAAGTATAGGGCCTGACAGCCTACTTATGTACATCTGGTGAAATGGTGGCTGACTTTAACATATTCTTCCTGTGTGTCAGTAGCTACCTGCAGTCTGAATTCTGGTCATCCCCTTTTTTTGCAGGGATCGACACTTCGTGAGAATAAGGCAGCACAAACAAAAGCAGAGAGTCCTAATAAAACAAAATTTCGCTTTCATTAATTTCTAAGTTACTTTTTGTACAAATGACAAGCCAACAAAGTACTGGCAGCGCTAAACACAACCGTATGCTGACGTATGCAACCAAGGGAGCCTACCGTACCCAAACACGTAGCAAAGAGAGAGTCGAAAGTAAGGAACGTGGCAGATATTACTTTTGTACAGCAGAATGGCGGTGCCTCTCTGCCGCCTGTACAAGTGCAAAGTACTTTCATGCAATGTCTTATTGAAAAAGCCGGACACTCCCACCAAACACAATAACCGCAGTTGTTTGGTTACCTCCCCCTCCACCCTCTTTGTTTTATAAATACGAACGATCCTGCGCTCAAGTCGGGACGTGGAGACATGTGCTTTTGGCTGACACGTGCTTTGGCTGACACATCATGACCAGCAGTGACTGGGTTTGCCTTCCCCGTGCCCAACCATCCAATCATGCACGCAGTTTCCGCGGTCGTCTGCTCCTTGTCGCCAAGCACGTGCGTCTCAGCGTCTCGACGTCCCACGCAGTTTACTGCCTCAGTCCCTCGCTCCCCCCACCATCTTTAACAGGAGCGACAGGTCATCATCCTTGCAGGCTTTTGCAGCCCCCCCCCCCTCTTCCCCTGCCGTTACCTCCTGCCGTCACATCGTGCGACAGAGAACACTTAAGCACGCAAAGACTTGTGTCAGCACTACCTAGCCACGCTCTCGTTCCCCGTGCCCATAAAACTTGCCTCTCCACAACCCCCCCCCCCTCAGGACCCACTCTTTAGCGGTGGCACTCAGACCGATGGGATAAACTTAACTGACTTCTGTCTAGACCGTGCGTGGGGGACAGGGGCCGTCGGGGGCCCATCAAACGGCCGCCAGGTCTTCCTGGAGTGAGGTGTCCGTAGATGACTTGCTGGCCGGGTACATTGAAGGGTAGGGGTTGAATAGGCTTATGAATGAGCACAGAAAACAGTCAGGGTGTATCACGTTTTCTAAGAACCTGCTTCAGCCTCTTACATTTTGTTTCAATTATTCTGCTTCTTCTTTATTCCGTGACTCCGTTTTATATTCCCATTCTCTACTTCAATCTCTCCCAGCTATTGTTTCTTCTAAACCTTCGTCCTCCCATAGTCGCTCTGCTGCACGTGCGTGTGCATGCACATGCGCGGGGCGTGTAAAGCAAGAATGTACAGATATATCTTTGTCTTCTGAAAGCTAGCCGTACTGCCAACACACACGACAAAAGGCTGTTACATATTTTGCTGCTAAGAGACGCGTGTAAATGTCGCGTGTAACAAGAAGCGTTGACTTGCGGTGATTAAAAAGCCTTACTCCTGTCACAGCCAACCCCCTCCCCATAACCCGGTTTCTTCTTTCCAACACCTCCTCTGTGTGTGTCTGCCCGCCAGTTTGTTTGTCTAGTGAGTCAATTTCTGTTTAAAGTATCAGTCTCTCTCTCTCTCTCTCCATTTCTCCCTCCTTCCTTTGTCCAGTTGGTTGGATGGTTAGCTGGGTGGTCGCTCTTTCGGTCAGTTGGTTGGCTGTTTCGTTATAGTTAGTATGCCAGTCAGTGTGTTTCTTTGTTCACCTGCCTGTCTGTCTCACCTCTCTTAAGTTTTTGTCAGCTGCAGAGACCTCTGGTTGCGCAAGAACTTGTGATCCGAGCTGTCTTCAGAGCAAGAAGAACGCTTAATGTCTGTCTTTAGATCTGCTATCCTCAAAACCAGAATGACTCTGGTCTGAAATTAGTTTTGACTCATTACTACCCGCCCTCCTTCCAACTGGAATCTGTACAAAGGACAGTTTCTCTTGCTAATAGTCGATTGACATATTTGTCAGAGTTCAAATCCCTTAAATCAAATGTTTATTTTAATGCTGCTAAATGCTGTCTGCATATTTGTATATGAATGTATGGCTACGAACGCACGTGGACGCAGTTTTCTTAAGTACGGAATCTAACAGAGTACTCATTCCTATCATTCTCAACATTCTAGGGGAGATATGAGCAATAACAATAAAATCCCGGGTCTATTTCTCGCCCCTCCGACCCACAATCTTTTTTGACAGCAATATTCTGTTTAGCAATCAAAGCCATCTCCGTTCCCCACACTTCAAACTAGTCCTCGAAGTGTATTTCACACGAATGCGCGCGCACACGCACGCACTAGCCGGTAGTAACGCTTACAGATTTACAGCGCATATGTAGACAGGCGATTTGCTTTCCAATTAAATACTCTTAAAATATTTTAAATATTGACTATTGAACTATTTTCATTTGACCAAAGGTCCAGGGTTAAGTTGCACGAGACTTCCTGTTATAAAAGCGGTCGTATGGCCCTTTGATCCATTGTAGTTTCTGTGCACCTTTACCTCTGAACAGCTGATACGAACTCCCATATAGCCCACCCCAGGTTCGCGAACTGGAACGCACATTAGCGTTAAAGACATTATGGCATATCTCCGGAACAACAGATTAGCCGAATGAGAGATAAAGTGACCGTTAACTGACCATTTTACTATTCAGTGATCACCGTGCACAAAGCGCACACATTGGTTAAATCATAGAAATATTTTTTTCAGACATGTGATGAGACGCGAAAGCGACAGAGACGCAAGTAAGGACAAAATAATAATGAAAAATAAACAGACGTATGAAATGGACGAGAGAAGACGGATAGGATGGGGGTGGGGGAAGGAAGGGGTGGAAGTCGAAGCAGAGCGAATGAGAGGAGGAAAACACGGAGAGGGAGAAGTGATGGAAGGGAGAGAGAGAGAAAATGAAAGTCGAAACAAATCAGGGTAAGCCCCTATCCTCAAAGACCTAAAAAGATAACGTGTCCTCTTCGCGGCAAGTGATGCATGTAAATAGACTTCGAGCCCTTAGCTGGTGCTGCTGGCCGGCAAACCGACATTAAAACCCGACACAGACATCACAGTCAGTCAGTTTTGTCCTCACACCATCCTCAGAATATTCCTGTCATAAAACCGAGCGCATCCCATTATGCAAATCAAGCACGTTTCCTTGAATACGGTCTTTGAAGTAGAACAGGCATGCGTAGCTACACCGGCAGTAATCCATGCCGCATATATCGGCCATAAGGAGTCGCATGCACGTCAAGTAAATATGGGCATAAAATTTGTTAACAATGGAAGCAACACCCCCCACCCCCCAATATAACTAACACACCACAACGAAACAACAGAAATGCGAAAACCTGGGAACAAAAATAGTTCGCAATCAGTGATAATCATGATACGAAAAAATTGCGTTACAAAAGTCCTACATTTTTACTGCACAGCATACGACGTCTGAGTAACGGAGCAGCTGCTACAAATCTGAAAGTTGTCCGTATAAGGAGGACAGTTGTTAAGACATTATTCCGCAAATACGCGTGTTTACAGCTCGAGTAAGACACGTGGACACCTACAAGCACGATGCACAAATACACTTGGTCCCTTACTCCTGAACAGACTTCCTCGAACCACTTATGATGCAGTGGTGCAAAGGCCAAAAATTGAAGCTGGGAGGGGGGCTTGCATTTAAAATACGAAGAGTATTAGCATTGTTTTCACAGTGAAAGAACCTTTTGTATTTTGTCAGCGACGCGTGGCAGAGAAGACGGAATGGAAATAGAAAGGGCCACAATTTCCCTGCGCCGAGTAGAAAAAATATCCCGACGGACAAGACGTTGATTGCGAATGAGAACACATGCAGAGGCAGTGGCAGGTAAAGGTCGACACGACGACATAATGTGCCATCGTTAATGACAGTTGCAAAAACACCACGACATTTCCCTGATGAGAACAAAACAGGTGACTGCCGCCTGGAGAATAAGCCTTTCCCCCTTCTTCTCCAGTTTTATTTAAACTGTTGCGTAAAACAGAGTGATCTGAAACACTCAAAAAAAAGGCAGTTGGAAGTAAAGCTGAAGTTGGATTTATCTCCTACGTCTAAAGAGATTTTTTTCTAATAATCTACAAAAGAAAATTTGCGCAGAAGTGAAACGTGTTTGGTGACAAGGTTATACGCTTCTAGCTTTTCTGGCACCTTATGGTATACTTGCACAAATGTAGTCACAACTGTCAAAAAAAGTTTTTCTGTCATCAAATACACCATTTCCCTATCACCAGGCACGAAAGGGTTTCACATCAGCTAGGAATGCGCCAGCTTTAAACAGGAAAGGGTTCAGGTAGTTAGCGCTCAGGGTACAGATAAAACACTACTGTCTCTCCCCCTCCGGTCTTGGAAGTCATTACCGGTACGTCATGACCGTGCTACCTGTCTAAGGAGTCATCTTCCTCTCGACAGCAAGTAAGGTCCGCTCACTCCCCTGACACTTAAGAGGGACACTCCGTTACCACAAGCAACTTTCACACCGTGCTGCTGAACAATCACATATTCAGCGATAGTTTGCTGTTATAAATCTGTCCCTCTATCGAAACCCTCCCCCTAAAACCTTCCTTTTAATTACACAAAGCTTCAGATTCCAAATGCCAGTTCTTGATCTGTCAACTTTACTTTAATAAGTATCTAGTCATCGGCAAAATAGTTTTTACAACAAATCGCCATGTTTCCTGGGGTTGGGGAAAGAGGAAGCTGCTAACAGAGACTCGTGTGGAACTGTGAAGCAGACACCGTATGAGTGGGTAAAAAGTGAGTGCACACAATCCAGAATCAAAGTGTATTGCTACAGGGTAACCCTACCGCGCATATATCTGCTTCGAGTGCACGACTCCAGTTGCCAGGCGTTGCTGGACAGCCGCAGACAGTCTGCCCACTGGTAGACTGTCGACGCCTCATAAACGGTCCTTGAGAACAAGGGCTGCCTCTTAAATCTCACTTCAACCAAATCCTCGGAAATCTGACCGTCTTGGCTGTAGTTGTACTTCCGAGTGCTGGAGGTTGTCTTTTCATGGCAGTGACTAAAGCCAATCAGATTCTCCCACGAGGGCTTAAAGAATTTTTGTTCACACTAGACAAAGAACACTTTACTGTGGGTCCTTTACGATGTAACCCATCGAATTATCTGGTATGTGGGACTCACAACATGGAGATCTGATTCATTTTGGACACCAGAATTCCACCAATGCGACAACACCGGATTTGACGAAAAATGGAATTTGGAGACGTTTTAAGTATCACATGTGCCTGAAGTAACTGACAGCCACATTCTAACATACATCTCCACTTAGCTGTCAGCTGGGTCGGCTCGGCTGCATCTGTCGTTATACAGGCCTACATGCTTTTAGCTCGCGGTTTCTCCACCTTATCTGATGATGCTAAGTAAACAAATATTTATCACTCGCCGACTCAGGAAGGGACTTCAGGTGTATAGAACTATAGGTAGGACAGTATGGAGTTCAGGTACGTGGCATCACAGTGCGAATGCTGTCTAGGAACCAACACAGTTTTAGAAATTCCCGAAATCTGTCTAACGTGGCATCACAGCTTTGCCTGCCTTAGACATATCAGCCATGCACGTCGGCATATTCTAGTCATCTGGGCTTCCGCGTCTTTGATTTTTATAACCAGGTCACTGGCAGCAGCTTGTTTCCTTCCTTATCTTCGTAATAAGCGCTTAATCCACTGCAAATTATAACAACGCCGCCAGGCGCTGTGAGCACACGATGCGACTCGAGATAGTGGTGACGGAGTTTGACTGGGTAATTGGATAAGATCTCATCTAGAGCATAAAACGGTGTGGAAAGATATGAGAAGGTAGAGAGAAGGAAAGGAGAAGGAAGACAGAGAGAGAGAGAGAGAGAAACACGAGATGACGGACGAGTAAAAGAGATGACAGAGAGTAGGAGTGTAGAATATACAGAATACAGAGAGAAATAGTTGGGAGGTAAAGGGCGAGAGGAATGGTGATCAGCCAGGTGGGGTCTTCTTGTTCTAATATTGATATGCTAGGGCGTACAGTAATATCTTACCCGCTCAGACTTGTCACCTGAATGAGCCATGAACTACAGACGCAATAAGAGAACTTCCCTCCTGTCCCCAACCCCCTTGCAAATAATCCCCTGACGACAAACACGATGTCACCTTTGTCTAGATGCGGATCTGACAACGGAACAGCATCAAGACTTCATTGTCCTTGAGTTCGATCAAATTAAACAAAAACCAAAGTGACGCAAGGAAACAGTCCCCGCAGATAATGAAACAAACAGGCCACGAGGAGCAATAAGAGGCCGGCCTTTATTGAAAAGCCAGCAGATCAAATTTACAGAAATAACCAAGTAGCTAGGCAGCCGTGACAGCGCGAAGTTGTTAGGTTCTGGCACCAGTCTGTTCGTCGCACAAAGCGTCAGACAGAATCTTGTGTTCTTGACTTATCGCTTCATGTCGTCTATTTTGGTAGGTAAATCTATGAGCTAAGGTTAAAAAGTTTTTTTTTTAAAAATTACACCGTTATGCTTTCTCTCTCCTGTCACATCTCCGAATTTCCTAGGATTTTACATACTGCTGTTGTTATTTTTATGACCCTCGTTGTTGATAACGATGGTAATGTAGACGATGACGACGATTTGTGAAGGCATCTGTAGAATCAGGACGGACTCTTTATCTCAAAAGAGAACAAAACTAAGAAAAAACCCTTCCATCCTCTTCAAACGTACTTTAACAGCTGATACAACTTCCGCAAATTTTCGTTAACTGCCAAGAAAGGGATCACGATATACTACTTTTAGCGACCGAGCGAGCCAGCGCTTGAGATGGAGGGAGTGTGGAGATATAGGACAGATACAGAGAAAAGAGAAATGAAAAATATATGGACTCCTAACGCTGTTTATTGTTCTTGATGCTAGCGTGCCCTCGACTGTCAAAGCCTGTTGTACCCTACAGAAGATAACCTCATTTGTCTGCGCTCTTTTCGTATCGCACCTACATATAACGCGTGTGCGTGTGTGTGGGTGTGTGTGTGTGTGTGGGGGGGGTCCTGAAGACAGCAAAGTCATACAGCAACTGAAGACTGTCACTTCCAACGGCATTTATTTATCGTCCTAAAATAGCTTTCAGAAGACAGCTCCCCCCAAAGGACGAATCCCCTTATCAGTCAAGTTACACGCAGGATTTTTTCCCTAGGTCAACATTGTGGCACGCTCACGAAGACACACGGATGCACGTACAGAGCTTAGCGGTACAGACATGGCGCACAGCAGTCATGCCCTTCAAACTAACATGGAGTTTTGCATCTTGAGCACTGGTTTCCATTTAGTTTATCCCTTCGGCGAAATAACAGTTTAATCTTTCTGATCAGTAGCACTGCAGGGTATGGGTAGCCTTAAGATAATGCCTCATCAGCTTATCACTCCGATATACTAAACGATCTCCAACAGGGGTCAGGCACTACACAAAGATTTGTTCTTCGTAAATCGTTTTACAAGGTTAAGAAAAGCAGTAGTGTCTGGTGTGTATAATGACAACTGTAAACATGTTTTTCCTTCTCCCCGTCCACCATGTTATCTCAAGGCAACAAAAATAAACTTACAACTGGATTTAAGAAGGAAAAAAAAGGGTCGCCATTAGGCCCCCGGAAAGGAAAAGACAACCCAGACAACGCTGATGTCAGCGGGTAACGTCAAGGATAGCGTATGATGACACGTGACGCCAGCTTGCACGATGATTGGCTTCTACTGCAGAGGACTGGTTGTTGTCACGAAATACTTGTAGGAATGTATTCGTGTGATTTCTCTACAGCCCTAAACCACGCCGTTAAGTGTGGAGGCAGGAACACAGGACGACATACTTCATCTTCATCAGATCCGGCCCTCAATCTTCTAGCTGGGATAACGCAAAATGATCTTGCATGTATCTGGATCTAATGTATTTATCTCAGTGCATCTACAGGATGACCCCGACCGATAAACAGCAAAGATATGAGGATGGTCGCGAAAGGGTTTGCAGATAACTTCCATCCTTTACAAATCCCGACCGAATACAAGTCAGAAAAGCGTCCACACTAGAAGAAAGTATGTTTACCTCACAGCTACCTGTTTTTTTTCTAAAGTAGATAGTGTGTGCTTAATGTTGTCAAAGCTGTTTATGATGTAAAGTTTATCCTAGAGGCGGAAATCTACATTCAAAACACACTTTTTCAGGCTGAAATGTCAACATGAACACCGAGGACGAGGAAGGGAGGGTGGGGAGGGTTGGAAAGCTAGCGTTAGACAAATCAAGGAGGGGGAAATCAACACCCCTCTGCAGCAAGCCGTTGGTGTGCATGGATTACTCAGGACAGGCAGGAAGCGCACGCGACTGAGACTTCGCGCGCATGCTCAGCGGGATAGCTCAGCGGGATAGCTCTAGGGGTAAATGCAGCTCTGCATGCCGAGTGTCCTTAGCCTCATCAACCCTCGCACGTTTTTCTCCCTGGGCATTGACTCTGATCTGTCAACGAGCGAGCCAGCATCGTACTGAGCATCGACTCGGCGATCTCAGCTCAAATATGTTCAGACTACTCAGGTGACGTAAAAGTCGTTGCCAGACATCAGAACAGTCACATTGCCTTCCAGAGGAACAGCATTAGCATTGGCTTGCAAACAGCTTTTGTACCTGTTCTTGCTGTCACAAAAGTAGCCGTACGGGCGCCTCAACGTGACATTACGACACGTGAAGCTTTCGCTTTGCAGCTCATCCCTTTTCAAGTAGCCCATCACACCTGAGCTTAGGGCCAAGCTGCTTCAAGAAGCTTGCTGTACGGTATGTGAAGGCAGCGTTAGCCGTGCTGCTTAGTTCACGAGAATGTGAAGGTATCAGTTTGAAGGTCAGCTGAGTCAGCGAAAAACAAATCTCGCAAAGGTTCTCCTCAATCCAGAGATTACTGAGCGAAAATTACAATCTGTTTGATGCTCAGTCCAAAACTTTTGCTGCGGGACAGGACACGAAAAGCATGATCTTAATCGGAGCTCAGTCTCTGATCGGACGATTGTTCGAAAGACAAATTTCGCGGTCTCAGTTCTCCGCTCTGTAACGGGTGGGCATGCCTTTGGCACGCGTTTATGTACAATGATAGCCAGCGGGGCGATGAACTTAAGTTCCAGAAACAAAATACTGCCATTTGTGGAATAAAAAGAAACCCAAGGGATTTCATACTGTCGTGGTTACCGTTCAGGTTTTGATTATGGATGACAGATCTAGATTTGTATAGAACTATAATAATAATAATAATAATAATAATAATAATAATAATAATAATAATAATAATAATAATAATAATAAATGTGGCTTTGTAACGCGCGAGAACACATTTCATGCACACTTCGCGCGGACGAGGCACATACTCAGTGAAAACAACGAAACACACACACACACAGAGGGAGAGATGAACGAAACACAGGCTGGGATACAGATCGTCCTTCAGTCACAGATGGGTGGAAAAGTATCATAATGGAGGAAGTTGTAGGTTAATGCAGACAGGCAGTCGCGACGTAAGTCAAGGTACTTGCGGATAAGAAAAGTTTTTAAGTTACGTTTGAAAGTCTGTAGTGATGGGGAGTGGCGAATGTTGTGGGGAAGTGAGTTCCATTGGGTGGATGCCGAGAAGGTGAACATGCGCTGTCCATATGTGGCAGCCGATCAAATGCAAGGATCGGGGAAGAACGTGCAGGTTTCAACAACAGGTCCCGCGATCTTAGACCACGGAGGTTCACACACTATTCCAGTTTAGTATAGCCATGTAGGTGGAAGTACAAAGGGAAAACGTGTCATTAGCCTGTCAGAAAGGTTAACTGACCTATGCGGGTGCACGTGTCACAGAACACAGAGCTCAGGTCGCTAAAATTTCTCTCTATAAGGGTCGTCCTATTAAGATCAGTCTAAACCTATAAACTATTTCTATTAATAGTTATCTGTGTGTAGTCTACTATTTTTCCAAGTCTGTTTCCTTGTTGCTTAACCTTGAGTCTCATTGTTATTATTGATCCCAGTGTGCTCCCCGGAATCTCGTACGTCATTTTTGAAATATTACGCCATTATGATGTCATAGTTTAAATGCATCGCGAAGACACATCTGCACATTTCAAGAAATGTCACGAGCAAGGGTCTGCTGCACACATCGCGTACCGGAAAACGTTTCACCAAACGACGAAGACAGTTTCTGTGCGAGTGGATAAGTCCACAGTTTGAAGACGCTTCGCTTTGTCCGTGAGTACATCGTAGAACAAGTGAAGAAAGACTATAGTGTGTGAGCAACTGAAGCCGACCGTGGGTCAGATTATTTGTCTGAAAGCCGGTTGCTGCACAGCTTTTCTGATATCCCGTGAAGGAATCTGTGCAGCGAACGATTATAGCGTGTAGGATCATCATTTTCATTATGGTCTGAAGCAAGCTGCACTGAAATATAAGATGTGAGAATATCCTCGAAAGAAAAACCCAGATTATAGAGTACTAGGAAAAGAACTTGGATACTTTCGACTCTGTCAGTCTTCAAGAATTTTCCCCCAAACACTGCGTTCACAACAAAGCAGGAAGTGAAAGTGGAGTTAACGGTGTCTGGGCGGTTTTCTTTCGCCAACGGAGCATCTTTTTCAACGAAAACATTCCGACGAAGCTTTTCGTGGTGGGGCTGCAACGCGACACCGCTCCTACATCAGTTTACGATCTGTCGGCTCGCAGGTGCAGACAAACAGTGCAGTCCACCCACCCACACCAGGTCCTTCAGCAAGATCCTGCCAGTGTGGCCTGGGGCACGCATAATGCAAAGGCACGCACCCCGGGTAGATGGTCTCAGGGCACGCCAGTACACCAGGTGACGCGCCGTTCTCTACCAGCCACTGCTGTCTAAAGCGGGTGCAGTTCGCACACCCGGAACGAAGCTGTGGCGTCGAATTCACATCGGGTACCCAGTGTTCGGGTGAGCGAGTGCTGACGTGGGGCTCCGCGTTCCCACAGTGCGCGTTCCCTTTACGTCATCGGCTCGCACAGCGCGGCGAGCTGCTCAGCGGAAGGGGGCCACACTTTCTCTTCTTTCGTTTCCACTGAGGGCTTTGGTATGGGGGTTGGACCCGTCAACAAAACAACTCCCTGGCAAGAACCCCGAAGTATAAGCTGGAATTAAGCGGGTGGGTTCGCAGCTCTACCTGCATGGGATAATGGGGGAGAAAAGGCCTTCGACACAAGCCCTACTCAGACAATGAAAATAAACAGATACTGTCAGGGAAGTGGCAAGGTTAGAAAGATTACTGAAAGAAGGGGAGAAACTTAAAGTTTGTGAAAATGTCGAAGCACTTCCGAGAAGAGCGCACGCTTGCAGCCAGGATGCAGACTGTGGAAAGTGGACCCATAGAGGTAGTGTACGCGATTGATGAAGAACCACGGGCTACTGCTACAGTGACGTACACCGAAAATCCATACGTCACCTCGGTGGTTGTGGACATTCCCAATTTGCAGAGTGCCACGGTGGTGGTGGATGACGGCAGTCAGCGCACCAGGGTGTCGGTGCACACTGATGACCGCTCAGGTACAGAAGTTGTGGTGGTTACTGATGATGGTCAGTCTTTTTCGGTGCGGACCCACTAATGACAAGGAGCGGTGGATCTGCATGACAGTCTCGGAAGCGTGCAAACGCTGAGATGTACACGGGGAACTTACAGTGATGGTGCTGCCCCGCTGTAGGGAGATGTTACCCCACAGACATTGGATGCTAAAGATGTACAAAGAAGTTCCTCTGATGGAGGTATGTTTCGGACATGTGCAAGGGGACTGCAGCAGATATTGAGATTGAAGATGTACAGGAAGTGGATAGTGAAGATGTGCAAAACGATTGAAACACAGGCAGTGTGTAATCGAGATTTATAACTGGTCTAAAACCC
Organism: Lanistes nyassanus; assembly: GCA_004794575.1. Lineage (NCBI taxonomy): Eukaryota > Metazoa > Mollusca > Gastropoda > Architaenioglossa > Ampullariidae > Lanistes > Lanistes nyassanus. Next base: position 89,878 of record SMGT01011872.1, on the reverse strand, counting down.
AAATAATGAATACTGAACATGTGCAAAAACTACAAATACAGGCATGAAAAACGAAAATGTGCAAAAATGCTACACTCGGAATATGAGTACAAAGAGATTAAAGCACAGGGAGTGCGTAATGAAGAGATAAAGAGATACAACAGTGATAGCCTTTACTGATAATGAACAGTATATGGACAGAGATTATGGGAAGAGTAGCACACACTGAAGATGTAACCGGACCACAACCCACTTGAATAGCAATGGGTGGCACAGGTCGCTCGGAGTACACAGAGACAGGAACTCTGAGATGTACTGCGGACGGACAAAATGAGTGCAGCAACAGTGCAGTGAGCTTATATAAAGAAACTTAGGTGTACGCACTGAAGATATACAAAGAGGTTCATGCAAAAGGAGTGTGTACTATATGAACAATGAGGCTAAAACAGAGGATGCGATTGATGAAAAGAGTCTAGTCCAATGGCGGTGTGTACTGGAGATGCAACAAGTGACTACCACACAGGGAGCAAGTGCTGAAGAAGTGCAAAGGAGTTACAATCTAAACGACGAATACTGAAACGTATTTTAACGACTACTTTCACGACGTGATTACTGAAGACTGATAAAAGTCTACAACACTGAGAATGTGTAGTGAGTGCATGGAATGAAGCAAATACACAATTGACACTTACAGACCGACCACAGGAAAAGTAAATTAAACTATGAACTACAGATGCGGTAAGACAGACGCACTGCTGTATGCTCAAAGTTAAAAACATATTACAGCAGAACCAGTGAGAATCTGTGACGTCCATATTTTAGTAACCGTAGCGTTTTGTTGGTACAAACGAAGGTATCATAGAAGTGTTGATGTGCATAACGAAGGCTTGCACTATATGAGACAGTATTTAAAACACACCGACAAAACATCGCTCAAGTTCAGGATGTAGCTTACCTGTCACTGCTAACACAGCAGATGACAGACCAATCATTACTTGGAAACGAAAATGCCGAGGAGAGACTTCTAACTGAGCAGCAGTTCCAAAAAGGACCAGTCAGATAATGTTTTCAAATAACCACCTCCTGTTGTACATAATTGTTGCATTTGCAAATCTCGTCTTGAGTTTGCGGTCTCGGGAGCCTCAATTTGACATAACATTCTCTTTTATCTTCTAATTTCTTGTTATTCTTTGTCAATCTTTATCTTGGCACTTGTGAGTGATGAAACAAACATTCATTTTGCATGAACGATTAAATTATTTTGTGAAGACACTTAGAAATCGTACTGAGTCAGTTTGTTTCTGGATTGGACCGAATAAGGGAACAGTGAAAATAGTAGGCTTGTAAAAGCACCGTTCCTCCAAAAAAAATTATTGAATGAGCAGTGTTCGAAAGACGTCAACACTGGTAATCTGAACACTAGTGTATGTCACAAGGTTACTTCAAGTCTAAGTTCAACCGGAAAGCCCCACACAGACGTGCCCACTCTAGCAGAACACGTCTCTTCGAAAAAGCGCGTTCGTAGGCAACGAAAGTCATCCCTACGTCTGATGACGTGGAGAAACGAGGACCAGGTACGGCTACTTACGTGTTGCCAGGTGTGACAGGCACCGAAAGGATACATTCTAGCATGGCCTTGACGCTCGGCACTGGCGCGTAGTCATAGCGCTTGCGGAATTCCTTGCGCAGGTCGTAGAACCGGTAGAAGTACGAGGGAAGGGTCATGTTCTTGGAGCAGGCCTCGTGGTGCACGCACTGACGCATGTGGCACTGGCCATCCGTCAAGAAACAAAAGGAGCCGCCACCTTGGTCGGGATGCACTCCCTTGGAGATCAGCGATTTATCCAACTGTCAGAAAAATAACCCATACAACTGTTCAGAAATAAACTTCTGTGAAAATAAATGATACAAAGCATGTAACAGGAATTTAGAGGCGTCTTTAAAAACACGTTTACATGTAATACTTATCTATATAAGAAATAAGTTTACTGGGCTAGAAAGAAGGAAGAGAGAGAGAGAGAAAAGAATGACTATATCGGTGCATACGTGCGTTCAGTTAGCCCTATTACTATGTAGATCAGATTTCAGCATCTTTGTCTTTCACACCTGCAAGCAGTTAAAGTGGTAAAACCCTTTGTCCCATCCCGCAGCTCGGTATTACGTGTCTGTCGATAAGATACCATGGAGACGGGATGTGCCTTTAAAATACAGCCCACAGCGTTTTTCCTTCATTACCATTTCTTCTACCTTAGACATCAGTTGTAGTTCACATTCACCTTTAAACTAACGTTTATATCTATTCTAGCGGTTTCTTTGTCGGAATAATGAAACGTCACTATCTCGCTCCCAGCGGCAACAAGCGAAACAGTCACTGAAGTAGAAGATAAGATTCAGCATTACAGGCCCCGAGAAAAACAGTGCCCAGCTTGCTGGTGTGAAAGTCATAATTAACTTTGTAGAGACTAGCATAACCAGTGAGACGCCTGTTGCACAGATCCCTTCTACAGATCGTACAGATGAAGGGGGACAAACGAGCACAGGGGAGGGAAGCAAGCAAGGAACTGAGCGCGCGCACACACACACACACACTCCAAAACCTTTATCGTCGTAATCCCACCACTGCCACTGTCCTCTCTAAGATCTTATGGGTTTCACGTGCATAAAATAAATCTGCGAGTTTATTGTCATTCTCAGTCCCACCCCTTCAAGAAACAAAGGGAGAAGAGGGGGACACGAACTATTTCATCTGTGCTCCTAACTCCGCCACGTGCACGCTTCTCAGAACAGTGCATCTGGCTTGTTTACATCGCCTTCATCTTTCTCTTCTTCGGCATATTCCGATGTGGCAGCTACCGAAATCAACTTCGCGAGTTGAGCTACGCGCCTAGTTCTCATCGGCTACTTGCATACTTTACAACACGGCTTAAACCTCATCTTAGAAATTAAAGCTGATAAACTAAATTTAATTAAGTTTTTTTGTGGATTCACATCAAGGTTCTTAAAGCAAGATTATCAGCCCCCCCCCCACTCCATTCTTGTCAAATCCATGTGCATGGTTTTGCCAGATAAGAGATTTCCCGCTTCCTATCTAAACCTATCATGTAAAACGTGAAAAGAATCTCTACTCTTCTTGAAAAAGCGACGCTGCTTTTACTGCGCGACAGCCCCGTGTGTCAGTTAACGAGGGAAAAAACCCACCTTACAGTTAAACAAATCATTAACACATAACAAACAATTTTTTCTGGGTCGGGCCAGGTTCTGGGGTTTTGTCATCTGCTCGTGACCTGCGAATCTGTGGTCTGATCCCCGTTCCTGGGGCGGTGTGGCTTAAAAAACAAAACTGCCAGCATGATTGTGCGCGCATGCACGCGTAAGTACCCACGTGCAGATAGGAGTTTTGTCTTTCAGCGTTATTCGCCGTTCTTGGTCTATTCACTGCAATACTGAAACCTGTCAAGATGACAGTCTTTCAAAATTGTTGCTGCTTTCAACCTAGCGTATGCCAAACTTTCGTGACAGGCTGGACTGCACATTTGTGTGTTTTTTTCTTCGCACCGTGAGGCCAACCTCCTCCAGCCGTACCCCAGTGCTACTCATATTTATTAGGCTGAGAGAGAGAGAGAGAAGCAGAAGAAAAGAGAAAATTTATTAGGCTGCCATAAAGTTTATTACCTTTAGAGTGTACTTTCTTACCAGCGAGCAAACTAAGCAGATGGTCGCTCATTACTGACGGTTTACCGAATGCACTGCTCGCGACCTTATATCAGTTTTCAGTACTTACAGGCTGTGTAAAGGCCTGGGTTTCAGGTGTCACATCGCCAACACCCATCCTAGACTGGAATTGTGTTAACTCACAAACGCTTGGCTGACAACTGGCTCCTGCGAGAAGGAATTGTTAGAAAAAGAGGGAGAGATGACAGACCGGGGGCGGGGGGGGGGGGCGGGGGAGGGAGGATTGCACGGCTACACTTTTATATACGCATCCCAGACAAACGTTGTTCCCGATCGCTCCTTCTCTCCTTCATTTTTTATGTATGTATGAACTTTTGCGTGCACGATTACGCGAGCCGAGAAATAGAGAGAAAAAGAGAGAATTCTGTAATTCTTGAATTTATAGCTTAAGTTCACATTATAAACACTGGTCTGTACACTGTACATTGTACAGACTGGTCTGTACGAAACAAGAGCACATTGTGACACTTGCATGTCTGCGTGCACAAGCACCTATATCAACAGCATTCATCTCAGTGTCTGGACTACACGAGGACGCCAGCAGCAACAAGCACCACAAACCCAGTTCCGGACGTATCGTCTGGTCTGACTGGCCTGAACAGCTGTGTAGACTTCTAAGCGGAGTATTGAGTGAAAACGATAGACAAAAACACCTGACGCTTGTCCACAACAAGTTTCGTGAGATCCAGACACCTGTCCAATTGCTGCTTTCCAAGTCCTCGACTCCCGCTGTCCCAGCGGGTCACAGACAGGTCCTCTTCCGTTTCTCTTCCCTACTTTCTCTATTTTCTCCATTTTCCCTGTCTGTGTGAGTGGGGGAGGGGGAGTAGGAGGGGGAGGAAAGGGGGGCAGGAAATGCATGTGTGCGCATGCCTGTCTCCTTATATGTATGCGTGTGCTTTTCCTGTGCGAAAATCCATCCTTGTCTGTCTGTCGACACAACGTCTTGGAATGTGAACAGTGTAGATCAGGTACAACATGCACGTCTCAGTCAAAGAACAGTGACAACTTTTGTAGAATATGTACAACATGTACATCTACAAACCCTGACTACACTGATACAGTAGCTACAATATGTGCATCTACGCTTGGGAACATTAACTAATCTGCCAGTCGAACTTCGCCATATCTTCAGCTCGTGTGGTGAAAGTTACGTGTTTCTCATTGGCATCTATATACTATAAATGATATTGATTAGGTTTTTTATGGAGGGGCGGGTGTATTAAACACGTGCCTGTTCTGCCTATTACTCATCGGTGGTCTTCGTATACTTTTCAGTTTTCACAACAGTAAGATATTGATTATCCAGAGGTCTGTCAATTGCAGCTAAGAAATAACAATAAGCTGAGTGCACTGCTGAGATTTTCCCTCAACTTTTACAGAGGATGGGGAGAGAAATAAAAGCACACCTACAGAGCTGTCCTCATACGACTCGGGGTTCATGACAAATCAGTATCAACACCCGGTTCACATTTATTCTCAGATAGCTATGTTCCTATATCGTTCAAATCGGAAGTGTCGGTGCTGACATTTTACTGCCTCCTAGCGATGTCGGATGAGGCCGACTGGAGTTCTTTGTTCTTGTGTCGGGGGAAGACTGGGCAGAGATAGCAGTCCAGGCAAAGACAGGCAAGCCCGATGTGGCGGTTCGGCAAACAAGGCAGACAAACTGGGTTTGAGGTGAAACAAAAGGTCGTCTGCTTGATTGTAATCTCGCGAAACGGGAGTTTTGTGTGGTCACCGGTCCCACTGCACAACTCGAGCAACTTCCGCAGGGCAGGCTCGGGATAGGAGGTGCATGAAGGTGGTGGGGTGGGGGTTGGGACTGGGAGCTGGTAGAAAATTAGAAGAAAGGAAAGAATGTGCGTTCGCGTGCATACGCACGCATGCACGAACACAAGCGCGGGTGCAATTTCTCAGAGCTTCCATGAGTAATTTGATGGGGAAATGAGTTCAAAGCTGGCACTTATTCCTCCCCCACCCCAGACACCTATACTGTTGTCAACTGTACCGGCCGCGGAGTTGACACAAAGCGGGAGGGAGAGAGAAGGGAGGGGAAACTTCTTCACAGCGCAGACCGGTAGCCGCGTGCCGCTGTGCCCAGCCTGCAGCTACCTGCGGGGTGATGAGCCAGCAGGGTGAGTCGTTCGAGCGTTCAAACTACCTGATGATCTGTCGCCACGAAATGGTCCACGTGGCAGCCGCAGTGGATGTGGCTAGGGGAGATGGTGAGATGGGGGTGCTGGCTTGGGGGAAGGGTGTCGGCGAGGACAAGCCGTTAGCCCAAGCCAGCCTTGCTGCCGGTTGCGTCTGACAAGCGTCTTCACCAGCGCAGCACACAGGCAAGCGGGATCAGATAAGCCGCGATGCATCATGTAAGTGGTCTCGTGACTGCGGCACGTAATCTTGTCCGGAGACACTAAAGGCTTGGGCTGGAGGGCTGGATAGCTGGGTGGTTAGAGCGTCGGACTCGTGTACCGATTGCTGAGGATTCGAATCCAGCAGTTAGCTTCCTGGAGTTAAATATACTGTAGATATGTCCCCCCTCCTCCTTTCGCACATTAAACTGTCTGTCCACACTGGCCTTTTTACTGCAGGTATCAGTCTGGCGCTTGCTCCAGTGGACAGCTTAGTGATAGGACCCCTTCCTCTCTCTCTCAACCCCCCCCCCCCCCCCCCCCGCCATAGTGCAAAATCACAGAGAGGCGGAAGCACTGTCTCTCTAAAATTAGCGCCTTTACAAATGGACAGGTGATACGAACGTCCGTGGAAACCAACCCTGAACTAAGCAGACCGTTGTAAACTAACAGAAGACTGTCTCAAAAGGTAATCTGTTCGGTAACTATTCGTCAGTAACGGTAATAAAATAGGTAAGCCCGAAGAGGGAGAGCGAGGGAAAGAGAGGGAGAGGGAGGGAAAGGTGTGGGGTGTGAGGGGGTACGATCTTCCTTCAGAGAGGAAGTTCCGGGTCCGTCACCAGAGGTCTTCCTGTTTCTTTGATCACCTTAGGAAGATCAAAGCTATCCGATTTTACCGCCAGGTGTCTCATCTCCGAAAGTGGCTCGATCTGTTCAGCTACTATTTGCCGGACATCGCTTCAAGGTTTTTCTCGTACGGAAACAAAATACTCCACAGTTCAGAATCTGGGCAGAACAAACACAGTACTCCTGGCTCCTGATTCTGACACTACTAGGGACGAAGAGGATTTTAAAAATATTTTTTGGTTACATCCTGAAGTTGTTAAATCTGAAAGCACCTCTGCCAGTCCATGCTGTTATTTATGTTCGTTTTGAGATTAAATTTACGCGATCACACATGATTCAACGGTCTGCATCAAGCGCTCGAGTGAAACTTCTTCCTTAAAATATCTGGATCTGGGCCAATTTGACTTTGTATGAGCTACAAATCTCACTTCCAGCGATAAAAAAAAAACATCCATAAATCTTAAAAGGCCGGTTAGTCCTGCTGGTACCTTAACGGTTGGACAAACTAATGCTACTGGTCATGCAACTCGGACTTAAGCGACGCCTTTTGCCGAGTGTCACTCATGCGAGGAAACCAAGCGACGAAAGGCATGCAGTGAGATTGACCGACAGTAGGAGCTCTCACGTCACTGTCTTGCATCGCTTGTCTTCCTCGCGCCTATGAAACTGGTCTGTTGACTGACCTCCTCCAGGACAAAGTCGAGTGGCTGGCCATTGCGCACTGCGTTCTCGTCAAGTCCCGTCTCCTCCTTGCACTCGTCTGTCAGGATCGTCTCGGCCAGGTCTGTGGGCTGCGGCTTGACATAGTGCGCCTTCAATGTCACCACCTGCAACACGTCATCAGCGACCGAGACGTCACAACCATGGAATAGACTGGGTAAAGATTACCACAACGGCATAAAACAATACACAATAATGACTTCTGTCTGTCTGTCTGTCTGCCAGCCTGTCTGCCTGTCTGTCTGCCCGTCTGTCTTTCTTTGTGCTACATGTATAATACAGAAGGAAGAATGTACCGTACCACCTTCACCCAGGACTTCAACCGAAACAGCTTACAAACTATCATAAAGACAATTCCACTTCGTGTCTTCAAGTCACATATGTAGGACTTTGGGGGTAGGACTGGGAAAAAATCGATTTCTGCCCCTCCTGTTTTGAAAGAACTAATTACGGCCTCGCCTTTGAATGCCGACGTGTTCAAGATACAAAAGAGCGGTTACCCCTCTTTTACCCC
>SMGT01011872.1:36462-72257 GCA_004794575.1 Lanistes nyassanus | reverse complement strand
GAAAAAGCCTCTCTCTCTCTCTCTCTCGACTTCCCTGTCTCCTTGTCGAGGCTAAAGGTCGATGGACACAAACTGACATTTACTGGAAGCGTGTCACGCGGGGTGACAGCCATGCTGTGCTACGGGCCTCGGGGTTATGGGGTGAGAGACTTGCATCACCTGGAAGAACTCGGGACGTGGCGGGGTGTGTGTGAGGGGACCTCTCTCTTATGCAGGACGACGCGACGCAGACGACTCACTGGACCTCGGGTCCCTGTTTAAATGTGCAGGATGCAAAACGGATGGGGGAGAAACAGCAGCCAAACTAGAAGCAACACGAAACACCCTGTTGCATCCAAACTCAAAGCCAGGTAACGCCAAGGGACCACGCAAGCTACACGTACAAGCAGGAGGGCAAAATGGCAGCATACGCACGAGTATACGGACTGGTCGAAGGTCAGCAAGGCTTATACCTGGCTGATGCAAAAAAAACCCTGGCCATGTAAAGGAATAAACATAAATTTGGGGGTTATCATAAAGACAGGAAATAATTCGCATCTCTGTGGTGGTGAGCAGGTAAACAGGGTGACGACATTTCACACGGATGCGGTAAAACTGCAGCAAGATATCTTGACGGCCAGGCGTTCCGACAGCCGGGTGCAAGCACGATATTCGACATTTCATCATGAGGCTTGAGGAGGGCGCTGTGAATACATTATTCTTCTAGCTGTAATGTACTTAGATATTTGTACTTTCCACGTGTCTGTCGTCATTATTTTAATTTCAGGTGCACTGTCATAGTTCCTGCGTTCCTATGGCCAATATGGGAAGTTCCATACCCTTTTCTAGCCCAGCGGACTGGACTTTTAAAATTCTATAGCCCAGTGAATTCCCACTAGCTCCGGTTGGTGTTGGCGGTTTGTTCTTGGGTTTTGTTGTTTTTTTTCTTATGACAGTCTCGCGAACACTTAAGAATTACTACTGCAGTTGCCAAAAAAATTAAAATAAGTTACCTGACGCGCTAGTGATTGTTGATGGGCGGGCAAGATTTTTTGATTAGAGGTCACCGTATTTCTCAACCCGTGTGGTAGATTGGTTTTTGGCCAAAGGGAATTATGGAGGAATATCTCTTATGCCCCCCTTTTGCAAACACACACCTACATGCGCACTAATACAAGCGCATACATGCGAATGTATGGTGTCACACGCATGTACGCACGTGCGCTCACACACGCACGCACGCGCGCTCACACACGCACGCACGCGCGCTAAGCATAAACGAACGCTCATGCGCGCGCACACATACGCACGCACGCACACACGCAAATGGGGACAGAGAGAGAGAGAGAGAACTGAACTTAGTAAGGGACCTGATGAGCTGATAGCACCAACGCACGTTTGAAGTCGAGCCCTTGCGTCTCTTCTCCCACCACCTGTTGCCATGAGATGTCGGCGTGATGCTAAAACCTGTCGTCAGGTGGTCTGGCTGGGCTGTCCAACACAGGTTTCATCGAACGCTTGCACGAGGGGGCGTGATGAGCGAAGAGGACTTTGGTTTTCTGTATGCAGGCTTCGCATCTGCCTATATTGATGCGATACAGATCCTACACGAACCATCAGTAGACTGGAAAGATAGGTACAATAAACATGCTGTTGCCACAGCTGAATAAGGACATAGGTTTTATTTTCAGGGGCTGTTGGAAGGTCCGCGTGTAAATTACCAGCATGCAGGGAAACGGGCTACAGAAATCTGGTACACGTCGTACAGCGTATTAACCATAATACATAAAAAGTGTGGATACATCTGATCATTGATACTGAGAACAATGTACATCCAGTGAACAAAAAATATTCTTGCTGATTTCCCGTTATCAGCTTATTGCGCCCGTGGCATAAATTGGTTTTAACTTTCTGGATTTTGTTTTGCTTTTCGTTTTCTCACAACATTCACTGCATAGAAAAGCTATGGTTCAAAGAGGAAATTGGCATTTGTCCATAATTTGCGCGCATTTCTCTTTTCAGAAACACATATTTTTGGCAAGTGCTGACGTTGCAGAATCCTGACCTTCATTGTGAACAATCCTAGGGACATCTGTATGGCGTTGGGTGTCTGATTCATCGAGTGTCCACATTTTTGCCCCAGACATTTTTTTCTACCTTTAGTAATAGAAACCTACTCCCCCCGCCAACAAAACAATCTATATGTCTCAATTGCAATGTTCAGTTTTAAAGAGCATAAACCAATGAGTGCTTAAACCTACCGTCCACACGATGATGGCACTTAAGTGATAGGGATGACCGTTGTACGCCAAGGGGAGTTAAATCTTATGGAAATGTTGCCTCTTTTTCAACTGCCCTGCAAGCTGTTCCTCGGCTTTGTCCACGTGTTGCTTGGTCATAACGATTTTACAGGAGTACGCCAAACCCTTTGATCCGCTGAGAGAAACGGAAGGAGGGAGGGAGAAAATTTTCTACTATGATATTGTTCCAAGAACAACAAATGAAGTCCACAGCTGAGAGGAACATGAAGACGTGGCAGACGAAGTTTCCTCCCAACACAACACAACACAACATAGCATAACACAAAATGAAAAAGCTCAAATGTTTTCCTTAAAAGTCTGTTGATGAAATTTTCATCTAGGTCTATTCCCGTCCCCATGCACATGACTGCTTAAAACAGTCTCTTCACATGCCAGCGTAACCGAGTGCATGTGAACAATCAAGTTTGTGTTTTCGAAAATGCAATTGTGTGAAATAGAATAGGTAAATAAACTTCAAAACAATGTGGAAAAGGAAAAGATTCACGGTATGAAATTACCATAAGACAATCATAACAGTAACATCCCTTACAATCGGCTTAGCGTTATGTGAGCAAGAGTGGATATAACGACATAAGCATTAAGACATTATACGGCAATAGGATGCATAGAAGGGCGTCAGAAATATTAAAAGGGGAAGGGGTATGGGAACATGGTTAAGAACTGCAGTAATACAAAGCCAAGCATTCTCATCAGAACGAGGAAAAAACATGCTTTTAGACGAAACTAACAGCACATGCGCTTTCTGATTGACTCGCGGGTACTATGCAGACGCACAGAAATTTTGCAGTTGAGTAGTCTCGAGTTGGCCTCCTCTCGCCTTCCATCGACCAACGTCCCCACACACAGATGTCGCCTTGCGGAAATGAAACAATACGACGGCCCAGCTGAAGCAATACTATTTCTGGTCACTTAACATTCTGCGTAAGGCCTGTTTCGAGCCACGACACTAAACCTGTATTTATTTTCATGGTTCCGTGCCGAAATAGCGAGCCCACCAGCTGACGCATGCGCACTAGAGCCACGTAGTTCGCACAGATCGCAAATGCCCTTTGTGGCAGGTTTTAGTGGACCAGAATGGCGACTGGTACGTCAGTTCGATCGAAGATAGAGCTATACAGACAGGCTGTGGTCACATATGGCCGACTTAATTGTACCCGCAAAAGCTTTGTGTTGCTGTGTGCCAACATTTATAAAGCCATCTCGATTGACAGCGCCTGCGTTTGGCCGGCAGCAGACGGCCGTTGCGTCACTTCCGGTAACATGCGACACCTGCGGATCATGCTCTGGAGACTTAAAAAATCCAAGTTGTGTATATATTTCGAACTATGTTAGCATCATTTAATTTTTGCCGGAGCGTTGATAAGTCAATTTTGTGTGCACGCTTGCTAGTGGAGTTGGTCGGGCGATGTGGCGGTGGGGGAGCGAAAGGACTTCTGTTGGAAAGTAAAGTGTTTAAAACTTTAATGGGAACGGAAAATTCAGTGCGTGCATGTAAGGCAGAACGCTATGTCTTTACACTGACCGCTTCAATCTAAGAAAACCACTTCAGCAACTTTCGTCATCTTTCTTCGTAAATTTCTGGTGAGGTGTAAGGCCAGCCTTCACTCAGCTCTCAGCTTCTTGGCGCAGCTTTTCAGGAACCAGTGCGAGCTAACAGCTCGGGATGTTCTCTCGTGTCCTGGACCTTTATGGGGATGGTGAAGCGCGTGCTTCATGACCCCCTCCCCTGCTAAGACTGCGCCTGACCGAACACCGACATTGCTCCTGGCTATGTTTGCCATGTCCCAGTGGGATCTTCCCTTTCCGTCCCCCCTTTCTTGCAGCCTATAGCTGTCTCGCTCCTGAGTGCTGAGTCCTCGTTTTGTGTTATGAAGTCTGCAGTTTAGAAAAAAAATCGTGAGGGTTGCATGGGGGAAGTGGTAGTGGAAGGGTGCCAGATTTCCTTATGATGTGGGTTAGTAAGAGCGGAAGATGATCCATTGGCGAAAGTGTAGCTTGGTATCTGCTGCGCCCGAGAAATAGGATTGTCGCATTGTATGAAGGTTGTGTGCGGCACCGCACGATCGAGAGGTCCTAGGCTTGTATAAAGCACTTTTAATTAGGTTGTCCTTTCATTAACGACTACTAGGCAGTGTAGGCACTGTATCATACAGCACACGGTCAGCTCTCTCATCCCTCAACCACCTCTCCCATCACATCGTGTCCACCTGTCGTTGTTTACTTTGCAGGTCTGAAAGACGCGCGAATACATGCTGGCGGTCCCAACAGAGCTTTCATCGAAACTCGGAGTAGGGGCTTGCGGCTGCCAGCGCACCTGTGTGAGACGTCTGTTGCTACGACGACAGCTTGCAGTCTAAAGCCTCAGTCACACCTGAAGACTTAGCTAAGTGCGTTGCGCATTATGTTCCTAACTGTCGTGTCGTAAGACCTTTTCGTCGAATCCGCGAGCGTGGTTGGAGGCGCGCAACTCTGGATGGCAGTAAAAGTTCTGTCTAAGCCAGACACTCGAGGGAGAATTGAAGTTCGCGATCGACAAGCTGTTAACACTGAAGGTAAAAGGCTCAAGCGGAATTTCTGCTAAATGGCACACAAACGCAGCTGTGGACACAAGAAACTGTTTGTCCAACGATTTCATAAGAACTCTACGTAACAGCCAGCTACTCCAGTGAAGGCAAATTCCGCTAAATGAAAGCTATTCGTGGACATAATCTAATAGCGGCTGTTATGTCGGTTCCAACCGAAACTACTGCCACAAAACTCCTGCATTTACTAAAAATAAACGTGACAAGCTACCAACTGTACCGTCACCAACGGGAGCGTGGGAGGGAAAGATAACTCAAGGAAACTTCACAGTAAGAGTCAAAAGCTGCTCAGCAGTTTCAGCTTTCACATTTATTATATCAGATCTATTTTCACAGATATCAGTTTCAGGTTTTGCATGCATCCTGCCACCAATTCTCCTTCCTGTTTATCACGTAACAAAGCTACTCTCACAAGTCTCGTGTTATAGCATCAGTTCTTCTTGGGAAGTTTTGAAAAAAAAAAGGTAATGTTTGTCCCATGACCTGCTTTGGGTCGTAGTGTAGTTGGGTTGTATGAGACACACTTTTCTGGGATCCAGCATTGTAAGGGTGTTAGCCATCTCTCCCTCGCTGCCTTGCCTTTCCTATGGGTCAGGTACCCACTGGCAGCTGGATTAACTGGGTAAGTGTGGTACAGCCCAGATATTGAACCAACGCCTTCAGGTTCAGAGGCCGGTGCTCTAACCCATCCCATCTGCTTCCCAACTGTACTTTTCTAATCTGTAAGGTCTTCAGACTAAACGAAATATCTGCAAGTCTCTGCCCAGGCACAAAGGAAGATGTTTGGAGTTGTGAGAAGGGGGACAACCAATTCCCAACATTGTATCTGGGCGTCTTGTGGGTGCATGTGTGCATGCATCTAGGGAAAAATTTACAAAAAGTCTCCATAATTTTTTTTTTATAAACAAGGTCACAGGTCAACCTATGTTTTCATATTGCACATATTGAAAGTACAATTGAGGAATAAGCTGATCTTGATTCCTAAATAAGTAACCTTTTTTTTTTAAAAAAAGCCACAACTTGAAAATCATGTATTACTTAGGGTCTCAGAAAAAAACAAAAAACTTCTTTCACACTAAGGAAAGAGTTTCGCCCTTGTAAATTTATGAGGACTTAAACATAACACCCTAAATGCCACAGGTGCATACCCAAAAGCTGGTTTCTTTAAAGACAAATATGAACACTCCAGAACTCTATCATCTCATATCCATTCTTAACAGATAACCAAAAACACATTATTACGTTTACATTCTCCTTGTTCAACTTCCTTACAAGCAGTTTTTCAATTATTTTTGGAGTAAGATATTTTCAAAGCAAAATATCCACCAAAAAAAAAACAAACCCCAAACCCACATGCATTCATGCATACACACTCACACGCACACACAAATCATGGTTTTTTGACAAGACTGAAACCACTTCCAAAGGATCTACAGCAATTTACAAATACACATGCTGCCATTTGTACATTCCTTTGTGACTACAGCTGGTCTGATTTCTGTTTAAGTTTGGAGGAAAGGATTGCCTCTCGCCTGTTGGCTTCCTCTTCCTTTCTCCTGGCAAATTCTGATTTGGCAAACTCCATCTCCTTTACGAGCTGTACTATTCGTTGCTGAAAGCAAACAAAATTTAAAAAAGGAAAAAAATCAAACATCTGATTGTCTGCTTATTATTTTAAAACTGTTAAGAAACAAGTAGCTGTGCACAGCAGATTTCATTTCTTATTGAAGAGTAGGTATTCATACTGATGTATTCATGCTCTTCAAGCATTCTACGGACTCCTGTAGTTATATTAAAATTTTTGCAATGTCTCAATTCAAGATCTGGTTGGTTGGCTATTTTAGACTTTAGAAGGACAGTGCTTCCACCACATGGTATTTCACACTATGGAGGGATGGGGTTCTATTATTATGCACTGGAAGAATTACCACGCTGATTGTTCCAGTAAGACAGCCAGTGTGGACAGCAAAAAAAAAATTGGGCATAATTATAAGAATAGCACAGCTACTTACTGCCAAGTCATAGTTTTCTTTTTTTCGACGTAACTGCCCTTTGGAAAGGGGTGTAGGTCTCCCATCTGAAATTATTTTTTTCCAAATTGCACTTTTAAACAATGAACACACTTTCATCTGTTAGTCACTGCTTTACAAATTTAAGTCCGCTACATTTATTAAGCAATGGCAGAGTAAAGAAAACATATTTTGGAAGACATATCTTGTATCAGAAGAAAATCTTTATAGTTTGACAGCTGTATCTTTCTCCTTTGCAAAGCCTTTTGACCAATTAAATCCATTAAAAGCGCCAAGCTTACCACAGTATGTGAAGTCTGGAAGGTCTGTCAGTGGGCCAATCTTGTTTCTTGGTTCTTCTGGAAATGGTCTGAATGTTTAACAGTGAAAAAAAAACCCCAGTTAAGTCATTGATGATGATAATGATGATAAGGACAATGAAGCCTGAAGTTGTGAATCATAAAAATGAACTGAGTGGATATATGATCTGATGATAATGTTGGCTGTCCTGTATCTGCCTGACTGCTGAACTGGCAAATATAAAATGAACACCTGACTGCTGCTTGGAATAAAAACCAAAGTAATAACAGAGAGAATCAGAATGAACCAAGCTAAAAAATAAAATAAAATTACAAACGTCTCTATCTGTTGGTGTTGTGCTGACAAAGGGGTAATGCCCCAAAATGCTGAATGTCATTTTTAGCCTGATTCAAATCCTCTATTGTTACCTGCTGCTTTGTCTCCATCTCATTCTCTTATCACTGCTACTGATGTACCTTCTCTTTCAGGTATGAGCTGAAATCTACTCACTCAAGACCCCACTTAAGCAGAGGATGTTTCTTAGGTAGCTTGCTGTTCACAAGAGAAGTCATGCAAAATGTTCTGTGCAGCTGCAGCACGGTCTTATCTGCACAAAAATTGAAGAAATAAACAAACTTGAAACTAATAAATTTATAATGGAAACCAAATTGTCTTAGTACTGCTAACCATTTCAGATGAGAAGTTATTACAAGCTAAACCAAACAACAACCAGTCTAGCACAAATAGCCAACATCAAAGCTATGATTTTTAATAAAGCCTATGCATTATGCCTTGCCAAAAATGTGTTTAATTAACGACCCTTTTAGTTTCAATGGAGTAACTGCTTACAGTGTACGACAGCCTTTTAAGGTGTATGTAGTGCAAGCACATGTGACTAAATGATGCTGCAGATCTTAATTATCGTTCACCAAAGACCAATGATGGTGCATGATAGTGATACCTTATTCTAGCCAGCAGCGGTACCCTTAGTGATTTTTGCTGTTCTATTTTCATGAAGGCCCTTACTACCGGCAACCTAATGAGGTATTTCAAAGATTACTGTCATTAAACTGTTTAAAAGTGTTTTGGGGTATGCTGAGGGATGTGACATGGGGTGAATTCTAGTCCCTTTATAATGACAAGAAATAAACGTTCACGGTGGCGACATTCAATACAAGTTCTCAAGGATGACGCGAGGACGCTCGCCAACACCTAACCACAATAGTAAAAATTCCTTGATTTAGAGCAGTTAAAAATATAACATAATTTCTTTCACAATGGAATAGTTTTTATTATCATTCCATTCGTCTTTGATGAGATATCTTGTTCAGTATTTTATCCACATGTAATACCACCTTTCCAAAGAAGTCGAACGCAACTGGAAGTCGCCATGATAGCATTATGTCCAAATACCCCAAACAGTAAAATAAACGATCACTGTAAAATATTAAAGAGAAAATGCAGTATTAATCTCCTAAAGGTTTTAAATATGTTTTGTGATTTTAAAAATTTCTGTATCACTAGTGTCGTAAATATTGTAGTAAATAGCTCAGGAGTGGAGAACTCATTGTCATAATTAACTGTTTGACAGACATATAAACATATTAAAGTTACTATCCTTTAAATTTCACTAAGGTGTTGCTAATTCCAAGTTTTTGCTTGTAATTGCTGTTCTGTGACTTTTAATGTTTTTAGAGGTGGCCATACTCAAACTTAAATCTATCATAATCACAGCAATGTCTCCCTAGCGAGCAGACGACGAATTTTTGCTGTTACGTTTTGTTGTTTTAATTCAGTTAAGTAAACTTTTATTTCGAATACTAGCCCCTTCGACTTGCTTTTGTTGCCGATTCAGTTTCAACAGTTATAGCCACTGTATCCTAAATACAAAAAACAAAGTGAAACACACCCCATGAATCAGAGGAACCAGCAGCAGAAGATATAACGGAAACCGACTCACCAGTTGAAAACTGGCTTAGATAAAATAAAACCCATCGAGGTAGAAAGCATCATGCGCTATGTTTTTAATCTAGTCTTTGTATGCTATTAATAGAAGAATGATAGTGTACACACGACCGAGACTTGCACACAGCTAAGTTAACTGATGGCAGCAATTGATCCGCTTGAAATGTAAGTTCTGAAGAAGCAGATTATTACAGTTCTTGTGAAAGTAAAGGGTAGAGCTGGTGAAGTACACACCCTCATTTGGCAACGTTTTTCTGCTCAGAACTGTAAATCAAAACGCAGAGTGTCTTGAAAACAGTTAGATGCTGGAGAAAAGAGAATTTGAGTTAGATGAGCAGTCATTTCCAGAACAAAAATTTGTATGAATATGTTTTCCTTGAGAGACAGAAGTTTTTGGCTTTTGACCACTCATGCTAGATTGCTACCCATAGCTGCAGCCTGCAAACAATTATCAGCAGAACTTCAATACTGAAGTGAAAACTACCCCACAAAAGACTGCATGGTACGTGCACAAAAAGCTCCAGTAAAGTTTAACATCCCCACCCACCCACCTATTTCCAGCAGTTTACTGTTATTTGAAAAATTACAGAAACCACTGAATTTACAGGGATAATTATTGTGCTCATCCCATTTGCTTGACAACACCGCACCACAAGATTTCTGTCAGCTACATGGTACAAAGGTGGCAAAAATAAATCTGAAGCATGTAGCTCTGTGTTTATTAACTCCAAACTCTTGGCATAATTATAGGACTATCAAGACTCAAAACAATTAGTGGTATGAAAAATATATACACTACAGATACTGTTTGTTATGATCTGAGGTTGAAATTATCTTGGAAATTAACTTGGAATTTTTTTCGAAAAGAGTGGACGTTCGATATCATTCAAAGCTCATCAGAACAATGGAAAGTCTGGTCTTGCAGATTCAGGTTTCAGATAATATGTTGACATGCATATACGTTAGGTAATGATGCAACATTGGTAAAGTAATAAAAAATTTAAACTTATTGCATCCACACTTTTGCTGCTTACATTTTCTCAAAAAGAGTGAAATGGTTTTGCTGAAGGTGTTTAGAACTTAAATTTTGTATTGCGTCTTGATTTTGATGTCATTGATAAACAGTACAGTGCAGAAAGTTGGTGCAGGTAACAGAATGGCTGAAAGAGGAGAGCAGGGTGTGTCATCTTGGGATCTCTTGCCACAGCACATCCTCGTGTCAGTTTTCTCGTTTTTAACAGCACATGAGCGACTGCAGGCAGGTTTGTCCTGTAAAGCATGGGTTGCATGCTTGCAGCATCCTCTGCTGTGGCAGCGATTTGTCTGTCATTTCACAAAACCTGCAAATGAAAAGGTGATGAAAGCTCTTTTCTGTTAATCAAAATGTGCTTCTTCCTACCTAACCTTGAACCTCTTCCTACTTAATCTTTATCAGCACACTTATTTATTCGTGCATTATAAAAGTAATGTACTTGTAAATGATTTGAAATGAATGCCAGTTGCATATCCTGACCATCGTACGTCGTGTCTTTTGGTTTATCATGACTGTGCCAGTTGGAATTGCAAAAATGGCGCACAGCTTTAGATATTAGAGTGGAAGAGTTTTTAGTGAATCTGTTCGCAGCATAGAAATGTCAGTGTTATTGATTTTATTTATGCAAGGTAACTTCCTGTGATTTTGAAGGGTGTCTGTGGTAACAGTAACCTCCCAGTTTGAAAAAAAAATTGAATTGTGTATTTTGTTCATGCAGATTATTCAGCCAGTTGAGCAGCATGGTCATCGTATTCGTGTTCTTGTAGTGGAACTGGACCAAGGAAATGCTGAAAATCGAAACAATGCTTGCAAGGTGAGCAATTTGTAATTCCTTCAATAGTATGCGATCGAATTTCTCGATTTAGCATTATTTGAAGTTGTTACTTATGCTTCAGGATGGTTTTAACCCATTCCCCACAGAGATTTCAATCTATTGACAACTGTTCCAGTTGCATGGGGACGCGTAGATGTTGGCATGTTTGAAATAAATGCTGCTTGCAATCTACCATATCTGCAGTAATCTACTTTACCTATTTCAAAAGATCAATGTTCAAGCATCAAAATAGTTCTAGAATTTTACTGAAAAGGTCTAAATAGTACTTACCATTTGATGTTAGATGCAGTCACTGTATGCAATGTGCATGCCTATGTGGTTTTGCTGCATTTAAAAAGACCATGACTTCCCCCATGGTCTCTATATATCTTATGTAAGAAAAAACTATCAGCAATATAAACATAATTCCAACACAGTCTAAAATAAAAATTTAAGAAGAATGAAATAATTCCTATCTGAAGTCTGTCTGGTGTGAATTCTGTGTAAAAGGTTGCGTTGAGAAAGGTATCCAAGGGAATGCAGCAACATCGTGGAGCCCATTGCACTACACTTTGGCCCTGTAGGGTGGTCGTTGGAAATGCTTTGTTACCCTATAACATGGTCATTGCAAATGCTTTGTTCCCCTATAACATGGTCTCTTTTTATGGTCTACGGAAGAAAGCTCTAAAGAAAAATGGTTCCTGTATCTGAAAATATGAGCTACTTCCCTTTCCATTGAACCTGCTTATTAAAATTTAAAACAAGGGAACTGAACCAAGCTAGAAACGGAACAAAGACAAAGACAATCTAAATGTTTCGGGGCAGTACCCCTTCATCAGGATGACACAAAAACAATGAAAAAAACGATAAAGAAAAAGGACTTAGCTGCAGTAGATGTGGCGCATGGGCTGGATAGCAGGAAAATGACCAAGGGACAGTAAGAGGAGTCAAAGAGGGGCAGCCAATTGCAAGGTGGCTAGGAAAGGGTAGAGAAGGGGGTGGACAGTGGGCGGGGAAGAGAGAGAAAAGCCGTGGGTAAGAGGGCATCAGTGTGTGTGAGAGTGGGAAAGGGAGGAAGGAGAGAGAAAAAAAAGTACAAGAGGGAGAGAAGGAGGGCTGAAGGGGTTAAGGGAAAAGGAGGGAGGGGGAGAGTCGTGTTTGAGGTTGAGTCCTGTTGGTGCCGTGGTGCCAAAATGGGTAATGAAGTAGGACTCCATATTCTTATGGTCAGTGGAATCGCCCTTCATTTTCCAGATACCACAGACCCTCATGTTGTTGGCTGTGTGTGGGGGTGTACTGAAGTGACGTGCAACTGGTGTGTTTCTGTGGTGTTTAGTGTCGGCTAGATGTTCTGTGAAGTGGGTGTTGAGCGTGCGTTCCGTCTCACCGATGTAGAACAGCGTGGGACATAGGGTGCATGTGATGCCATAGACGATGTTGCTGTTGGTGCAGGTGAAGTGGCGCTTGATATAGAAAGTGGTATTGGGTGTGTGGAGTTTTGTGGCGGTGTTCAGGTAGGGGCAAGTGTGGCAGCGGGGGATATTGCACGGGGTAGAGCCGCAGGATTGGGGGAAGGGGGTGGGGGTTTGGGGTTTGGAATGTACTAGTAGATCCCATAGGTTCTTATTCTGCCGAGATGCTAGAAGGTTTTTTTTTTTTTTTTGAAGAGGTGGGGTTCAAATTTAGACAGTAGGTACCAGTTGGAGAGGAGGATCCTACGTACTGGTAAGCTGTGGGGGTGGTGGGTCAAGATAGTGATCGGCAGAGGTTCCGTGTGTCTAGGGTGGTGGGAGGGCTGGAGTGTGAGTGCACGTGGTGTGGCCGCAACTGTCTAGCAGAGTGCAGAAGGTTGGGAGGATAGTTGCGGGAAAGGAAAAAAATCTACCATTTTGTCAGATTGATCATGGAAGTCTGTGTCATTGGAACATAATCTGCGGAGTCTTAGAAACTGCAAGTAGGGTATGCTGTGTAGGGTGGAGGGTGGGTGAGACGAGTGGAAATCCAGGTAGGAGTGTGAGTCTGTAGGTTTGTAATGGATGGTGGTTGCTAGGTGGCCGTTCTGCAATGTTATGTTGATGTCGAGGAATGTGACAGAAGTGCACGAAATGCTGTAAGTGTATTGAATGGAGGGGTGGAAGTGTTGTGTGTACTGGATGTACTGCAGTAAATTTGGCTCAGGGAGGGAAGTGGCACGGAGACTGTCATCGATGTAGTGTCTGTATAGTTCTGGGGTGGGACCCGTGTAGTTATTGCAGATGTTATGTTTGAGCCAACCCATGAAGAGGCAAGCATAGCTAGGACCCATTTTGGTTCCCATCACCACGCCGCTAATTTGGGGGAAACACTGGCTGTCAAACTCAAATGTGTTGAGTTTGAGGACCAACTCCGCCAACCTAATCAGAGTGTGTGTAGGAGGGTGGGGGTTGGTGCATAGGTGGAGGAAGAAAGACAGTGCAGTCAAGCCATCAGTGTGGGGTATGGATGTGTATAGGGATGTGACGTCAAGGGTGAAGAGGAGTGTGGGTGTGAGAGTGTGGGAGGAATTGAAACGGTTCAGGAGAGTGAGAGTGTCTGTTGTGTCTTTGATGTTAATGGGGAGCGACTGTACAATGGGCTGAAGTATAGTGTCTAAATAATGGGAAATGTTTTCTGGGGGGGCTACAATGGGTCGGCCAGGGTTGTTTGTGTATTTGTGGCTTTGTGTAGTGTATTTTGTTCCGTTTCTAGCTTGGTTCAGTTCCCGTGTTTTTAATTTTAATTTGGAATTTCCTCGAAGCGGCAGTCACTTGTTTTTCTTTTTCGAACCTGCTTATGTTGAGCCCTTTCCAAAGATTCCTTCAAACCTTCTCCAGCATGTCAGCATACGGAAAGTATCCGCCGCCACACTACTTATGGCACACTGGGAATGTGTTAATGTTTTAGAAGAAAATACATGTGATGTTCTCACTTTGGTAGACCTGTTAATTCATGACAAAGATTCCATTGTTATTGAATTTAGTGACATTTGCACTTTATTGGAAAAGTAAGCATCATATATCTTTCTCTTGACAGTGTTCAATTTGTTATGTTATGAGCATAATTATGTTTCAGATCTTGCACAGCTTTGCTTGCAACATGCAGCGGAAACTGACATCACTGACAGTGCGATTCTTGGGTCAGAACCCACTTTTTTATGCTGGTCATGAGTTTGTTACTGAACTTAAGCTGTTGTTTGGTCCGAGAAACCATCCTGCAATGCCAAGTTTCTTGACAGAGGTGGATCTCAGTGGGCTAGATGTGGCATTTGATGACAGTCTGTTTGATGTTCTGGCTGATAATCAGCCACATCTCGGGTCATTAAATATTCAGAACAAAATCCTCGTGTGTAAGGTGTCCCCAGCATGCATGCTTCGACTTGTTTCACGTTGCAGAAAGTTAAGGGACTTACGCGTCTTTCATGTAAGTCTTTCAGATGAAGTTCTTTTGGCTTTGGCAGAACCCGAGCAGCCCTGCTTAAGACAGTTATCCATAATATTTCGACGTGAAGCAAAGTACACGGAAGACCTGTCTTCAGAAGCCTGGCTGGCCTTGGTAAAAAAAATTCCAAAGCTTTCAGTTACCTTAGGGTTTGATCACACATGCCCTCTGAATCGTATCTCAGAGCTGATGAAAGCAGAAATTCCTGTGACAGTCTTGCGTCTGGAAACATTTACACACATTTCTGATGAACTAAACCAAGCAACTACTTTCTATGACAAAACTCTTGAGGAGGTAGTCCTGCATACACGTAATTCTGAAGAACTTGGGCAGGCATTAATACGGCTGGCAGAAAATTGTTCCAAGCTGCATACCATTTTAGTCTATTGTGTCCTTAGCCAGTCTGTTGTGGAGAGGATCTTGGATCTACTTCCAGAAATGAAGAGACGAGGATCATACATTTTGAAACATCAAATGGAGGAGGGACCTTGGGTGGTTGGTGCAGAGACAGATGAGGAAGCTAAACAGAGGTTGAGAACTTGCATGAATCAGAATCACGACTAATTAGTACACATTAGTGAGTGAGCGAAAAGCAGGAAGAAAAAGAATGCCATAGAACAAAAAGCAAAATAGAAGTCTGACGACTTTCACTGTATATCAGCATTGCTTAACCAGTAATAGTTTTGTTTTTTAGCACCTAGTCAGCAATGTCTTGTGGTGAGAGTAGGAACAGGAAAGGTAACGGTGTGCTTGAGGGAAGAAGAAAGGCGAGGAAACTGGAGTACCCAGACTCCCAGCCCTCTAGCCAACTGCCATACTGAAAGCGCGTGCTAGACACAAGTGCCAAACTCTCACACTGTAACCACCACAGATTATTGCTGTGCTACAGGCAGTGGTTACTGTCAAAGAATGGGTCACCATCATAGTTTTCAGACAAGTCTGGGATCCCTTGCACATTTTAGCATGAGACGGGTGTAACTGCAACTATAAATGATTAAGCTGTGGCATGCTTCAGCCAAACCATTGCATGTGATTAATGATCCAATATTTGTCAATTATGGGAGTTTCTTCCAGGTGCACGGTTACTTGACAATTCATTTCGGTAATGCCTTCGCTTTAGTTTTGGCTTCCCATCTTGTTTTTCGTAAGTAGTGCAGATTATAGCAATCAGGAATTTTACATTATTTCAGAGTTTTTTGTTTGCTCTTTTGCATGTTTCATTTGGAAAAATAATTTTTGACAAGGAGTCGGTGATTTTTGTCATGCAGACTATGAACACAATATTTTATTTAGTATTACACCCATTTCAATGTTGGCTGATAAATCGACAAATTGGATGCTGTGATATATTTTTAAATTCAATAATTTATTGTAAGAAATAATGCAGAATGTTCAAGGCCAAGGGCATTAACAAGGAGACATTATACAATTTGTTTAGTTTTATTTGTAAAGGAATAAAGTGCAATACATATAGTTCAGATATGTAGAAGGGAGAAGTGGATTTCTACGGTATCTTAGTATCAGGTACTGAGTTTTGCTAAAATATTGTGTATGGATTACTAGCAAGGTAACAGACTCCACATTACATGTGTTGTCATCCCACATGTTGTGCTTTTTTGGCATAGGACAAATCTGTTGAGCTATGAAAATGATATGGTCAGTTGAGGCTTCATATTTTGTAAGCATGGGGTGTTACTGGTTGTTCCGTGACAATGACAAGTTTGAGGGGTGGTAGTTCCCTCTCTAGAGCAGGTGGCTGTTAAATATTACTAGATTCTGCTCTCCTGGTGTAATTTGTATGCTTGTGTGCAAAGTTAAAAAATTCGAAATATTAAATTGCCTGCAAGATTTTTTGAAATTTTAAAAATCAGGACAATGTCAAAAGATAATAAGGTAAAATTAAAAAGTGACAAAACCCCTAGTGGTATATAGTAGACAGGTGTGAACTACTAACGTTGTAAGCGTACCAAAAATTTAAAAAAGCTTTTACTTTGTTCAGTGCATGTAAATCAAAAATGTAGAGCTTAGGTTATGACCAAATCATATCTATGCAAAGTATCTTTGTCACAATTTAATGCTTTGCTTATAGTAGACATGTTTTGGTTTCTAGTTTTGTAAAATACAAAAGCTTTTTAAACATATATCACTGTTTGTTTTTTTTCTCTCAAAAATTCTCCCTGAGAATATGCCTTGAGTGAGATAGTGTGCATGTCTGTGAGAAAGTGTGACCAGCAGCATGGAAAGCAGTAGTAGTGCTTTGCATACGTCATGCACTTCCATATAAGTAGAAATGCATTTATTTTTCTTTCAAGCCCTTTTTGTGTTCTGGTAAATGAATGTAACACACAGAGTCAAAACAAAAATCCTCACTACATTTCAAGCGCTGTAATAAAGCAACATTACCAAGAGATTTGTCAAAATATGTGTTTATTTTAATGGTAAACTCTTCGAAAACTTTCTGATAGGCTCTGAGATACACAACTGTACAGAACCCAGGTAGCCCCCCCCCCCCCAGTCCGCTGTGCAGAATTGGTGCAAATCTCTTAATTTGTTCACCAGGAAGGATCCAAACTCTGATTAATTAACAGCAGATTTTTTTCTTTTTGAGATATTCTGCAAATGTTTAGAATAACAATATTATTGAGTGTACAAATAAGCATCAAGAGCTTGGTGGAAAAAAAAAACCATCCCAGAAAATACACACAGGAAAAGGGAACATGATGGCAACACAGGTATTACTCTGAAAAACACAAAATGCAACAAAAGCTTGCCTTAAGTTATCTGGAATGACAAAACATGGTAAAGGTTTAAGGAGACTAGCCCCAGTGCTCAGCTAGCTGCAGTAATCTGCTGTGTGAGATCACGTCACCATCTGTTATCAATAGTCATTTCTAGTACTCCTACTAATGCTGTTGAACAGCAGCAGTACTTTGTCATCAAGAAAACTAGCTGAAGACCTAACAAAATCCAGTAGAGAACATGCCACAGACGACAGACAATTTAGTTCCCTTGAAGTCTTGAACAAGCTGTAGTCCTGCACCAGGCAGACCTTCAGCTTTGAAGATGATGATAGGGTGCAACATACGTGAGCAAAACATGAAGCATTCACTCCCCTGTCAAACTGTAGCTTTTCTATCCTTTGATTACTGGAATGAAACAGAAAATACAGATTTTGCTGTAGTTTAAATATTTTTCTGCAAAGTAAGGCACTATACAACATTGCCAAAAACGAAACTGAGCCAAGCTAAATTTAAATGATGGATGACAGCTGACAGTTTTGGGTCATTACCCATTTCTCAGGACAACAGAAAAACTGACAAGCCCATGGTGTAGGACTCCATATTTCTGCAGTCACCAAGAATATGGAGCCCTACTTCATCTCCCACGTTGGCACTATGGTGGTCATAGGACTGAACCTACCCCCCCCACACACACACACATTTGCGTCTCTCCCTTAGCCTACTTTCATGTTCTTTGAATCCTCTGTTCATCCCTCTCCTTTTTACCTGTATCTTCACCTTCCTTTAGTAAGTATAACTCCCTCTGTAACTAACCTCCACCAACTCCCTCTCCTATCTGCGATTGGCCATGACTTCCCTTGCTAGCTGCTTTTTATATTCGCCTACCCTGTCCCAGCAGTTTTACCCCACACCGGACTATCTACTTCTCTCCGCTTCACCCAGTTATATATACCTTTTTTTTTGTTTTTGCCTTCATCCATTTCTGCCTTTGTCTTTATCTGATTTTGTATTGTCCTAACAAAAGTGTAATGCCCCAAAACTGTCGCCTGTCTGTGTTGACTATTAATTTAGCTTGGCTCAGTTCCAAGTTTGGTAATTTGGGTTTATCGCCAAGCAGCAGTCACTTGTTCCTTTTTACATAAAATTACCCTTACATCCCCACCCCCAAAGCCCACCTACACATAAACGGGTCCTGACCTAACAAAAGCTGGCATTGAAAGGCAGTGAGCAATCAAACAAACACATGAGCAAGAGTGAGAGGATGTGCACGCTCATCAAAGTTCCTGTAATATTTTTCACTGCTGAAGCAGACATGCTAATAACCTGAGCACCTGTGCACAAAACACCATGTAATGGCACACAAATGCCTGCAGTGGACCTCCAAAGCTTAAAAAGAATTCTTGCCAAAAGCAAAAAAGTACTCTAAGATGTAGCTTCAGCTAAACACCAATCTTTAAATGTGAACAAGGGAAACAAAAGCCCACTTCAATCAACCACATGAACAGACACGTTGACAACAGACAAAATACCCTACAATCATGACGAAGGGAAGTAATTAATGTATTCTTAACATTGGCATTAGATCAGTTTCAAGTGTACTGTTGAAAAATGCTATTAAATTGCAGTTATAAATATGACTTGTCAAAGAATAAGCCAATAATTTAATAAGACTAAATAAAAGAACATATTCTCTAATGGCACCAAACAATGTCAATACCCTATTTCTCCCATGAAATATTTACGGAAAAAGCAATTCTGGTTACTAGGCAACACAAACTGAGTCTGAGCAAAACACAAGGCTTTTGGCTGTGACAGCAGACAAGCAAAGTGGCAACAAATTAAGTAGTGAAACAGTTTTTTTTCTTCAGAAATTCAATGGTGGGCACCTAACGAATTTACTGCAGCTCATTGACAGTGTGATTGACCCCCATGAGCAGCAAACACATAAACAGTATAAACTAATAAGGTTTGTGGAACTTCTGGTCTTGTAACACTCAAATCTTCTTCCATTCTACTCTTCACTATAAGCCTTCTATGCTCCACCTGACAGTTGACAGTTATCTGCTGCTCCACATACTATCATGCATCAAGTGTATGCTAACTCTGAACATAAACACTGCCAACCCTGAACATCCCTGGATAAAATATATGAAAGCTGTTTAATTAGAATGTTTACCTGACACATTCAACCTCTAGCATGTGAAAGCGAATCCAACTGTTACAGGGGCACTTAACATTAGTACTCCTATAAAATCTGAAAAATGATGATGAGCAAGGAAGAATAACAGATAAATCTCTACATGGGTGTCAACCTTTTTATGTACATGACAATCCATTATGTCATGCCTGCTTTTATCTTCCATCACAGAAAACCCTTCCAAGGTGCAATATTCATGCAATGATTAATTTAAAAAAAAACTCTATATACAACCACTACATCATACTCACACAATGTGATATCTGTACTGACAATTACAAAAGTTATAGTTACCAGCATTAAGCAGAATGCACATCAACAGGCCTACACCACTAAACTTCACATTTTCAATGCTTACTGGAAGTCAGGCAATGAGCGGTTCTGTTCTAAAAGTAATTATTCTGTCCTGCACATTTTGGCAACTCATTTTCTACCTTATAGAATACTAGAAAATTTACTAGCTCAGGAAATCCCCCAAAGATTTTTAAATGAGTTTTATGCCTACATATACCTGATTTTATGCAGATCACCACTTCACCTTTCCCTTGAATTACACGTGTAAAAATTCTTACATCTCTCACATCTCCAGTTAAATCTACAAACACATCAGTTTCTTGATGCATAGTTTCAAGCCATCCTATGTAAAATGATACAGTGTAAGCACCATAGTAGTGTATAACCACATTGCAAGATGCAGAATATAGCTCATATTAACTGGAAAACTAACAGGAAAAGCCTATAAGCACCTCCTAACAAGCAGAGTTTGGGTCACATTAACTGGGACACTAATAGGAGAAACATCACTGGAAGCTGGTGAATAAAGCCAGAAATGGTGTAACACAAAACACCACCCCCACTTCCCCTACCCCCCCCCCCAAACAAATCCACAGTCTGATAACCATCTATTTCATCTGCATGTCTTTCCCAATTATTGCAAACTTATTAGCACAAACTTCAGCCATACAAATTCAGTATACTGCAGATGGTGGGTGCTTCATTAAAATGCATGTACATGATAACTATACAAACACAGTGCAGATGCATAAATAATGGGATACAAATGTCGATGAAAAGCACAAGAAGAGATTACCCCAACTGCTTCTTTTATGGAGACACCTGTGATACTTTCTACACAACACAAAATGTCCAACTGTTTGATTATCTATGATGTACAAAAAAATTATTAGCATTTATGTTTAAAACAAAACACATATACAGAGTGTCATCAGAATGCATTCACAGTCACCAAAATGCTGATAACAAAATAAGTGACCAAGATCTTGCATTGGTCAACAACGAACACAAAGATTCTTGATGCAAAATGAAGTAAAATATATGGCAAAATGGATCAGCAGCAGACAAGCAAACTCCACTGCCCAAAGAAAAGTGTGTTTAAGCATGGAGTAAAAGGCATGTGCATTCTCTTAGTTTAAATGCACATGTTAGGCAGTGATTATTAAAGCAGCATGAGACCTGGAGGGATGCAAACAGAGAAATGATTCATACACTTCACATCCTCTCAATGGGATACATGTAGTAAAGGGGAGGCAGCAATACATACTCAACAAAAATTATTTGATCTTGTAGGGTATTTAAACAATTTCTGACACACTGATATTTTGCAATCATAAAGCTGGAATAATTGTAACAAAGCCCATTCCATTCTATATCCCTCTATCAGCTTTTTTTTAATGGTTTGTTGGTTGTTGGCAGTTTGGTGGTGGATATCAGGATGGTGGACTCTATGGGGGATGGAGTCCTACTACTAAGCTATGCACCGAAAGAACCCTCAGACTGATAGCTGCAATAAGACGGCCAGTGCAGACAGGCAGTTTAATGTGCGGGGAATGGTCAAATGGAGTTTGCACAAGGTATAACTCCAGGAAATAATCCTTGGCCACACCAGGATTTGAACCAGCAACCTTCCACCTGGTAACCCACAGCTCTACCAACTGAGCTATCCACGCCCCCTCTATAATTAATGGGGAAACTAGTTTGTCATGTCTGGTTGTATGGTGGACAGAAATCTTCCTAAATGGAACATACTTTCAGCATGAACAGGTTTCCAGGAAATGGCATAAGGGACTTCTAAGACAAGGTATAGTGTCAGTACCTACCCTGGCACTATTGCAAGACAAACTGCGGGCATCAGTGCCAGAGGGTAGTAGAGAAGGAAAGAACTCTAGGAAACAACCCATTTCTACAACAGAAGTCATCTCAGATTTTTCATCTCAAAAATACATGTAAATGGCAGGAAGATGTTAAAGCACACACAGAAGAGTAAATTTTATTAGTGAGTGGTCCTCTTAAACTATCCATTTGAAAAAACTTGGATGTCAATGTAGACGTAACCCTTGTGTTCCTATTAATGTATAGTACTAATGCCCATCACTCAAAATATTAATAATGTACATTTGTGTGTAATCTTAAGAAAAACAAGAAAGAAAACATTAATGTTTGAAAGGGGAAACTGCTATTAGCAGTACAACAATCTGAAGACTTGGATCAATATTTACATTAATGTTTTTCTGTCCTAAGAAAAGGTGCACGAGCTCTTGTGCTGAAGTTCTCATTCAACACTTGCATCTTATATTTCATTCTTAACAATGCTTGTATTTGTAGATTCCTTTTGGTATGGTGGAAGGTTGGTCAGTTGGTTATGTATTAACATCAAGTCAGCAAGGACGGCCATATCATGGCATAGTGGATGGGCCAAGACCATACTTAGAGGCACTTCTATGGAAGGGAACAAGGAAAGCAGTCATGCAACTTTTGTTTCATACTTTAACACAGAGCAAAGGTGTTAGTTTAAAATACCTAAGTAACAATCTTTTATAGCGTATTCAAAAGTATGAAAATAAATTTCACAGCATAAACTCTGTTGATATTTATCAAAAAGGTGGGAGTAAAGTGGATCACAGAAATCTGAAACACTGATAACTACTCGAACTGACAAAGACATAAGGTGCTTGCAACATTAGAAAACTGCTATAAAACACAGTTGACACTGGTGTTGGGTAAGCAGGTACATGGGTACACGGGGATGGGAAAGACCATTAAAACACTCCTTTACTAAAGTGCTTCTTTATTTTAACAGTCACTACATAGCAGATTTACTACAGCAGGAGTATATCCTGCATTGCATAGCTGTAGGTAGGCAGGTATTTTGAAAAGCGACAGTTTCCACCTTGTGGTAATTTCACATGATGGAGGGTGGGGGCAGGGGTGGGAGTGGGGTCTTATTACTAAGCTATGCACTGAAAGAACCCCAAGACTGACGGCTGCAGTAAGATGATAGTGGGCAGAGGCACTTTAATGATCAGGGGATGGTCGAATGGAATCTGCACAATGTTTCATTCCAGGAAACATTCCTTACCCATTCCTGGATTTGAACCAGCAACTTTTTAAACACTAATCTGCAGCTCTACCCATATGGCTATCCAGGTTCCCAATGCATAGCTGTACCACCCACTCACTCATAATATCTACATTCTGAAATACCTTACCACAAAAATCTCAGCCAATCCAAAATTTGCCGTGTCAAACCAAGAAAAGGAACATGTTTCGGTTCTTTGTACAGTGCAGTCCCAGTACTGTTTAAGATCTATTGAATTCTTCTCCATGTTTTCAAATGAATGAGATAGAACAAGAAGAAATGTGCAAATGCTCATGAAAATGCATGCGGTTTGTGTAAACAGAAGCATCTGTGCATGTGGAAGGTAATATGAGGCTATAGTTTTTGCTGTATATGACTATGGAAGGTGCTTATCAAAAGGCCCAGCTGGACAGTACTCTCTAGAGATTGTATGGAATGCCTCTATTTCAGTGTAACAACTACCAAATAAAAGCTTTGGATGGAAATTTACAATTTAAATGCTTCATAGCAAATGTGTACAAAAGTCACACAACCACTTAGATATTACTACACGTCTAAACAAATGCATCAACATTATGTGTTGTACATAAGCACATGGTGTGATGGGTAATACCCAGACATACTTCTCATGCGTGTCTGAAATCTTCATCTAATGTAAATAATCCACAGCCATGAGCCCATCAGAGACATCCTCAACTGCAGTTTCAACACATCCTATACATGTTGCATGATGAAAGAAACTTAGTAATCCTGGCTACAATTTTACAAGTAACCTTACCTTGGATTTTATCAAAACCATAACTTAAAAATTCTTCTTTAAGAATCAGAACGACCCCAGCAAACAAAGAAATTTGAAACATGAGTGTGAGCAAATGTGATATCAGAGCAGGATTACAGAATCACTGCTTAGTTCATCAAGAAATGTCTGCATCTTTCACCCTGTCTATTTTCTAGCTAACACTCATCTGCAACTTCAGCTTACCTTTTAGATCAATACTTGAATGAAAAACAAAACTTCTCAACTTGTAATGGACAAGATGCAGAGAGAAAAAGAAAATAAAAAACATACTCACAAGATAAAACTCTCACAACTGCCTGCTGAAAACTAACTTCAGTCTACGTTACCTTAGTTAAGATTTAATGTTGCAGTTCTGGGTTGTGAAGGGATTGTTAATAAACTGGTAGATGTTTGTGACCTCTCGCAGCACATCAAATGCCATGCACATTGTTATTTTTTAAAACCAACAAAGCACAAAAACAAAAACCACATCTAATGCGGTGGTTAGCCTAGAATATCACTATTTAGATGCAGACCATGAATGCCAGGTTTTGCAAAATATTCCTTATGATTGGTGTCAAAACAACACAGAGATTTTCAAGAGAATGCACTGAAGATTAATTTTTATGACGAAATTTCTGGGATAATGCATGTCAGACAAAAACACTGTCAAAGACTTCTTAAGCAGCGTACAATTTTATAAACCCATTCCCTTTTAGACATAAGGCTTTATAGTATTTGTTCTCAAAACAACAGACAAAATACTTGCACAATTCTTGGGAATGTTAACAGAAGAAAATATATTAGACAACCATCTGGTTTCAAGCAGACTTGGAATGTGAATGTCAAGTGTAAAACATGAAAAAAAAACCCTAAAGGAAAAAAAGAGGAAGATGTAAACTACGAAAACAGAGGGCACTGTCACCGGCTTGTTCACCACCACTTAAGGTAATGTTTATGACAGTCTAGCCAGCCCTTTTATTACGACTGCATTCTAAATGCAGCATGCAAAACTGCTATTTTGCAGTGACACAGGCAGGTGAAAGGTACAAGGCAGTCGTGGCATAATGGCAGACAGTACAACATTTCCAATACTCTCAAACAGGTGTGACAGCATAACTAATCTTATTCAAGTTTGCTTACAACAAACAATATTTTGCAAGGAAAATTGTGACAAGTTGTCAATTTAAAAAAAAAGAGGTTAAAATGACCATCATTAATAGTGTTTAAATTTTTTCAGACACAAACTTTATACCTATTTTGATCTTAGTACTTGTGATTAACATATCCCAGAGTAGCTGCCACTCATAGGTCAGCTGTGAAACAATGAAACTGCCATACAGATGTCTGATAACAATGAAGAAACAACTGATAGGAATTACATTTACAAACCTGATGCCAGCTGTAGTCCAAGTCAGCAACAACATCCATAAAGCTATAAAAACTGTTGTTTGGAAACAGTATAAAAAAAGTTAAGCTGTCTTCTGCAGATAATGAACACAGTTTCCGATAAAAGATATTGAATTTTGTTCTCAAGTCAACTAGCTGGGAAAAAAGTTCAGACTGCAGGTAGGTTCCAATCCTTTATTTCTGAATCTACTATCTGCAGCCGTGGTTTCAGTGGCACTCACATCTCTTTGCCTACCATATGCATGCAAAGGGGATACAGCAGCTTATGAGAACAACAAGCTTCCTTCAAAGTCATATGTAACAGCATTACTTATTCTTCTGCCACAGCATGCTGAATCTAATGAACCAAGCTTAAACAAAGAACAGTTTAGCCTTTCAGCTGAAAATCAAACAAAATCCACAGCCAACTAAAACTAACTTCATGGAATTTCTCATATTCTACTTACCTTCACCTACATTTAGAAAGATCGTGTGAAGACTTAATGCCACAAAAGGCCTAAGAGCTGATTTACTGCTGTAAGAGGCATCTGATCATAATGAATTATCTAACACAGGAGATCAGTTTATCATGGTCATGAAAGGGGCCTACAACTCTCAGTAGTAACATTCTGTGCAAGACATATATGGCAACAAGAACATAGCCAGGACACAGTTTAGGGACATAACACAAACTAAAATGACAACCAAAATACTTTGGACAATGTAAGGTGCCTTGAGCTATATACATCACAGCTGCTCAGTGTGCAAGAGAGTACAAATAAATATAAAAACCGAGTAATGCCTATGATTTACCACTACTGACAGACCATTCCATTAATATAGTGCTTCTTACTGGCATGACACTATTCAAGAAGCACCCCCAGACAGGCAAGAAATTTCCTCTTTCTTGTAGTCATATACAATGTCCTTTGTGTTGCAAGCTTCTGCTGCTCATCGGGCATACAGGCATTGTTCTTAAGATCTCTAGCAACTTAGACAAACAATTATCCAAAGTTTAAGTAAACACTTTATCACGTCTGTACAACCTTCTTACTGTTCTGTTTAAATTTTGAATTCACTCTGATTTTGTACCATAGAGTTGTGCTCACTTCACCGAGCTGGCAATATTTCTACTGCCCAAACTATTCTCAGCCACCTTCCCCATAACAACAACAATAATAATAAAAGCAAAACCCAGTTCTTTACTGTAAGCTGACATATCGTTGTCATATTCGCTTCACATTGCACTTTGAAGATTGGTCCAGAAATACTCTCGCAAGTTCCACTAGATCTGCTTCACATACTAGTACATTGCTTATGTAACAAGTATTTACGATTTTTTTTCAACTTAAGTGGTTTCACAAAATAACACAACACTTCTGCTTTTCCTCCCCACCCACTGCGGGCGTGTTATTTGGGGCAACAAATCTCCTTAGCTGTCCGTCAGCTGAGGAGTAGGTGTACCCCTGCGGCGGAGCATTGTTGTTGTTGTGGCCATTCTTTGTTTTGTCTTCACCTAATGGCACAGATTTTCCCTGGCCACTGGAGCTGTTACCACGGCGAGGTCCCTGCAGGCTCTGCAGAAACATGTCCTGTACTTGCACATCGAGGAGATTCTCACGCGAGTTTGAGCGGTTCCTCTTCAGATCTGATAATGTGCTGGCAGAAGGATGCCTGTTACCTGGCTGCTGAGGTAAGCTTTGGTTCTGGGGTTCTCTAGGTCCAGACAAACTTCCAGCATCAACATTCAGCTTCCTTCTGTTCCCGTCTGACAATGGAGGGGTGTTCTTACAGGACATTTCCTGCTCTTCTGAGGCTGCTCTGATCTGAGATCCTGTTGCCTTGGAGACTGAGTCTGAGCTCTGGCTGGGTGTCAATCCACTCCTGGGTTTCGGAGTGGGTTTGCCAACGGTGATATTAGTTACTGACGGCCGGATGGTTCGAGTGTCAGTCATCTCATCTACACTAGGGACAGTGATGGTAACCTCATCAATGTCAGTGGCTGGCAGGTTTTTGTGTTCCTCTTCTGCTTCCTGCAAAGCCACAGTATCTCATGTTTAAGTCTGTGTGGTTCTACATCATGATCTACATCACAAGTTTTTTTTTATCACACTTCCACTCTAGTAATCCTCTAAAGAAGGGGGGGGGGAGAGAGAGGGACAAATCCTAGAATGCAGTTTAGGTTGACTGAATAAATGATGTCTAATTTCAGTGACATGAGCTGCAGTACAAGATAACTGAGTACGTAATGGCTGGGGTGGTATAAACTGCAATAAAGGTTGACTGCATACAGAATTCCCGATTCATTAACTTACCCATTTTCATGTTTGTAGCAACAAATCACTCCTCTTTAGTTACCTCAAACTGTAATTCTTTCTCTCAGCTTTCTCTCACTTAACCATAGCAAGTGGCTAGGTCAAAGATCCTCAATCTAGCTTGCTATCCACCCTTGACAATATATCACAGCATAATTTTACCCAAACCAGTAACTAAACACATCAAACAAGATGTCTCTGACTCTGAGAAAACAAGAGGGGGTAAAAAAAAACTGGGAAGAGACTGAATGTGTTGCACGCTGTGTTGCATGCTATTGTTTGTTGCATGACAAATCATGTTGCACACTACACTGTGTTTCAGGCTATTTTGTGTTGTATGCAATACTGTGTTGCAGACTGTCTGCTGCAGGCTATATTTTGTGCTGTTTACTATCTTGTGATGTCAGTTAACGTACATGATGAATGTTATATGTTAAGACAGTGCATATCTAAGCATAGGTAGACATGGATGGAAGCAAACAAACGTTTGGGATTCAGAGCAGGAATAAGAAGAGAGAGGAGATGACGCAGGACTCACAGGGGAATTTTCTTCATCCTGCATGAGGACGAGACCAAAATGGAGGGCCTCCTCTTTGTGCTCCTTCTTAAACAGCTGAGTCTTGTCACCTCTCATGCTGCTCCTACGTACTGAAGCACTGCAGCACATCACACAGGCAACATGTAAACTGAAGTGTAACACAGGCTTTAAGGCTCAGTGTACCCTTATCAGAAGCTGAGACTCTACAAGGGTTAACATGCAGCAAAAAGAAATGTTTAGCTGGTTTCACTAAGATTTGCTGCTGTGTGACATCCTCCGTAGCACCTCAGCTTCCTGTAAATGGGTCAAGTTGTGCAGTGGTAAGAAGAGCTGCCACTTGCTCACTGCATATCTGCTATAACAATACACGAGGCAGTTCCACTCCTGCATGCTAAAGCACTACTATTAACGACATCCCTCACAAATCTTTGCAACAAGCCTGCCTCCTTGTACATACAATGTCTTCTGAGCCAATAATTATATCTGGGCAAATCATGTTTACTGTGGACTGTGTCATTAAGCAAGGCAAATCCACAATGACCCAGGAATGAGACTATTGTCTTAGCATGCTTGATACTTTGCAATCACATTATTTGTATTGGGTTTCAAAACTCATTAGAAGAGTCCTAAAAAAGACAAATTTTCAGGTAAATAGATGTTGATAAAAATTTCAACAACATATCTGGGTATTACTTTCAATACTAAAAATCATCAAACACATTTGGCATTTCAAATTCATTAAAACATGCCCATTATACATAAATGCAACTTCAAGTCAAAAGCACAAAGAAAGCCTGCACATGTAAACATGCTAAACAAAACAAAAACAATAAAAAAGCTTAAAAGCTGCTAAATTCTTACTCAATGTTAAAATCAAACACTGACTAGTTTGCAGAATAATGGAGCAAAGAAATACTGATGATGCATAACAAACTGAGCAGATATTCAGCCATTTTCTGCAAGTGACTTCCATCTGACAAGCAAAGGAAGTATGTAAATAAATGCATGACTTCTATCCACACATGCAATGACATGCTTGAATTCTCTAAGGAAATGAATGTGACTGCATGTGTATAGGTGTGTATGGAAGCAAATATACTGAGGGATGAGGGTAAGAGAGAATACACAAGAAAGAAAGAGCACTGGCTGAAGACTAGAAACAATCTGAGTCATCAATAGCATGGAGGTGCTTCCCTCTATCTGGACAACAAATCCCTTTTTGTATCATGACTATTTTTCCATGTTGCAGCTTTTGAATACAAAATCCAGTAAAAACGGGTAGGAGCAAACAGTTATAAAACAGTAATTTAACACTTTCAGTGTGGTGGGCCTTACTGTTTACCTTTGCATGTGAAGGCCTTACCAGTAAGGCCCAGGTTTTAAAAATTCCTTGTCTCCCATAAAGCAGTCTAAAGGAAACAACTATGTTCAATCGGTAGTTTAGCCAGTCATGGTTTTCACTGTGGCGAACGAAGGTTTTGCCATAACCCCCTCTGGCAAATCACACCACTTCCAACGATGGTGGAGCGCTCATTTTCGAGACCACCAAGCGCTTGAAAAGGAGCGATGTTGGTGATCTGTTGCAGTGTGATGAGCAAACTAGTGATTCTTTTGAAGAGGACATGTCCAGCAGTGAAGAATACGACTTTTTTCATCGGGTAGCGAGTCAGAGGCATGAGAAGAAGTCGTTTCCCACTATTGGACTCAAAAATGGATTTTCATGTACCCTGTTGCTGCTGGATTTTACCTTACTTTTACAAAACAGCAAAGTCCAATGTAAGCAAAGTTTATTTTATTTTGTTTTTATATTTAAAATTAAGTTTGTTTCGCCCTTCTACTCAGGCAGATAGGACAGCACTCTCAAAACGTAACCTGCATGCATGGAGTTAACCCATGCATGGATGGATGTATGTGTGTGTGTGGCTGTGCTTGTTAATGTGCACATTTATGCCAATGCACACAAGCATATATTAGTGTGTGTGTGTGTGTGTGTGTGTGTGTGCATGCTATGTCTAAAATCTGCAGCACATTTAACAGTCTTAGGGTTAAAACAATTTTTTTAATATGTGGAGTACATCGGTTCCCTGTTAAGGACCCCAATCCTTGCAAGCAATCAGGATGTTACTGGGTTACTGTCATGCCATGTCATGAAGTCTATCCCAGATCTATGGTGATTTGCAACTAATAAAGACATCCGTCTCCTTGGTTCCCAGCGACTCAAAAAACAAACCCAAAACCCTGAAGGCGGGAACCCATTGCCAATATTATATGCCTGTGCTGCTATAAACGTAAATGTAATTATGGTCCAGTGCAGTAAGCAGTAAATGTCCTGATCCTCAATATCACAGGGTGCTGGAAAACATTCTTTTAAAAAAAAATCAAAACAATCACTTCACACAGGCAAAATGAATGAAAATAAAGATGTTAGTGTTGTTTCTAATCTTTAGAGGAACTATTTGTGAAATTTGGAAGCAAAACAATTCCAATTTTCGTCACAAAAACATCGATCAAGGGGGAAAAAAACACAACCAGCAACATGCAAAAAAAAAACCCCCCTTTGCTTGAAAGATGTATAAGATCCATTAGTCAGATCATATGATGGAGAAAGTCCAACATCTCATACTTCTTAATCCACAGCCTTTATAGAGTTTGTGGAGTTTGAAAAAATTCCTCTTTTTCAATCTGGTGAGATAGATGGGGGTTATTCAATGCCCCCCACCCCCACCCCCGAAACAGCTACACACAGTACTGTATGTACAAGACATGCTGGACTACACATCTTTCTGTGATTTCTGCAGATTTATGAGCCTTTTATCAGTCAGAACTTGATGCAAGAAAGCCATTTTTAAAAAAATGTAAGACTATTGCTGCCACATAACGGTGGCTGTCTGACTTTCCTTCATCTTCTTGTAACGGGAAGACTCGAATTAATCACCTTGGATAAAAGTATTGCTGTAACAAATGTTCACAAGTCAAATAATACGAACAGAATTCACCCAGTGACCCAGTCAAAAGAGCTCCATTTATCAGCGAATACAGTACCTTTATGTGCAACACACAAAACCTAAATATTGTAACAAAGATATGATTTATTTAATAAAGATTTAATTGAAGTTGTAAATGAATCTTTTGTTGTAACTTGCTTTGTTCTGATTACAAATACTTTTTTGACTGCATTGTTACAAATATTAAATTGCCGAAACCTATGAAGAAAAACACAGGCCACCCAAAACCCCATCCAGTTCCTCAGTTTTATCTCTGTCACTTTTCCCTGGTGAGAATATTTTGTAATGGTAGTTTGCAAAGCCCTGCTTGAGGATCAGTCTTTGTGGCACAACGATCGATGTGATTAGTGTTATGACTATAGAACACATCAAAACCTCTATAAATATGTTGTGCTACCTGTTTTACCTACAACCATGGCAGGCAAGATGACACACAACAGTCTTACAGTCTGTCCAACAACTAAATGTAGCACAAATTCAACACAGAAGTCTTTTGCATTTTACAACTACATGTACTAACATGTTATACACATGGTCTTAAAAATCAGTCCAGAAAAAAAGCTTTGTATACCTCCTTTAAATGAGCATGGGTATGTATACATGCAATAACAGATTAGAAAAATACAAGGAAAAGAGATGACTGCAGCATATTAGATTAGCAAAAATAGTTACGATGATGAATCATACACAGAAATGACTGATAATGTATGCAATATGAAAAAAGGCAGTAGCGACACAGTTTTGGCTGTGCAGATCTAACCTGACAGATGTTTTCTGAGTCAGTGAGGCATTGGAACTATACAGGGAATCTGCTGATAGTGCAAGGCTGAAATAAAAAAATGATAAAACAGTGCCGAATATCTAGTTAGCTAGAAGTGAAAGCTCCAGCCACAGCACTGGCTTGGAAATCAGAAACAATGTAAAGTGAAAAAGCACATTTATGACTTGAGTCTTTTCTTTAAACATGGAACTTGCCACTCAGGGACTCAGTATAGGGCCACGCTCATAAATTTCTTGTTCAATCAGGGCTAGTTCTAGCTGGGTTGCATTGTATTCTTCTACTGTAAAAGTGAATACACATACTGGAACTCCACAGAGATGTGTAACTTTGTTCTTATCATGTTAAAACCCCATTATGTAGGATTCTAAATAAATGCCAACCTAGTATTCATGTTTGAGATACGAGGTAGGTCCACTGGCAGCCAAGCAGAACTAGCTAGATGCTGTCAGGTTGGGTCACAGTTTAACTCAGGTGTCCAGCCATAACAATGACAAGATATAAGCTTTGGAAGCCAAGTTCATAGACCAAATGCAGTTATCATCTTTTTAGTCTAAGCACATGAATCAAGACAAAAGAATGAGGCTGATAATGAGATTTTAGAAAATGTTTTTTTTTGGTCATGACCTGTGGTGGAAGTGATGTGTTAAGCTCATTTACAAGAATGTGCCCTAACGTCTTCCAGCATGAGACATCAGTGGAGTCCCACACACTCAAGTCAATGGAAAAAGAATCTGAATCATGCTGTTAAATTCTGATACCGAATGACAAAATAAATGTGTAAGAAGATCAATACAAAATAAACTGGTGATGCCTGCCATGCATAACAAGTCTTGAAACAGGAAATGCCTACAGTTTGTTTCTCATTCCCTTTCTCTGAAGGAAGTTCTCAAATGTGCCTTTAAATCAACTCATGCATGTTAACAAAAAATTATAGGAATTACAACAGGAACATATAATCCCTACATGTATCTGCCGGTTTTTATAATTTTTCTTTATGAGTTTTCTACCTTGGTGGCATCAGATTCTGCCCAATACCTGTAAAACAAGTCCAAAAAGTTGTTTCTTTAATTTCCTGCATTTTGCCATTGCTTTACCACCATGATAGCCAAATATCAGATGTACAGGCCCCGAACAGATGTGAAAGTGATAAAATGTTTAGTCTTTTAGCAACATAACTGGACTGATAGGCCTCCCTCACCCTCCACCCACCCATAGAATAGCAGCAGCAAAATAAAAATCCGTGCAAATCCACAAACATTTCTTTATTTTCAGCAGTTGCCACCACCTCTGAGACTAAAAACATTTAACACTAGTGATGAAGAAAAACTAGGACAGTCACAGATTTTTAGAAAAATGTGGAGACCCTATGTATACTGAGCTGAGATCATAAGGAAAATGTGGAGATTCTGTGTTTACTAAGCTATGGCCAGTGGAAAAATATTTATAACAGTAATTCCTCGATCACCAGATAGATTGCAGTACCTAAGGTGATAAGCTGAGACCACCAATTACATGTTAATTATAATGTATATGGAGCACTACATAGGTTGCATAATCTAACAAAGAACCAACTGATTTGAAATATAGATTTCAGTAAAAATCACAAAGAACACCATAACAACAAACACGCTGCCATATACAGAACACCGTGCATAAGTAAACAGCCTGTGTCCTCCTTAAAAAAACAAAACACACTAGCCTTACATATGCAGTGGGCTGATGGTAAATGTAGAACTTGCTGAAAGTGCCAAAATTCAGAATGGAAATATAAGTGATGGAGGAAAACAACTGCAAATGTCTTGACAACATGACTAGCAAAATATTATTTCACATATTCACCTACTCCTCCCCAGCACTTCCAACTTCTATATTTATACTTTTTGCAGAAAGCAATGATATATCAAAGCAGAAAACAATCAACTTTAAACTTCAGACTGTGCTAAAAACAAGCAAAGAACTAAAGCTATCCATTACCAATCATGAGACAGATATAACCTGTACAAAGGTACAGTGACAGTGGTCAA
This sequence comes from Lanistes nyassanus, assembly GCA_004794575.1. NCBI lineage: Eukaryota > Metazoa > Mollusca > Gastropoda > Architaenioglossa > Ampullariidae > Lanistes > Lanistes nyassanus. The sequence goes on along the minus strand of SMGT01011872.1, from coordinate 38,654 downwards.
TGAAGCCACCCATGTAAGAGTTATGCTGGAAGCAGACTTCAGAAATGAACAAATATTAGAACAGAAGTTGCCATGGTCCCAGTTCTAATTATTTATGAGGCTGGAAAGTTGGAAGTTACAGCAAGTCAAATGGGGTGGCGAACCAAGACTCTCTTGTGTTACTGTGAAGTGACAAAAATATGAACCACATAAATAAGTATTCCTTTCCATCTCCCAAAAGTTATCAAATCATGCAAATTACATAAAATAAAATAAGAACAAGTCAGCCATTATATCGCGGACCTACGCTAAAACAACGCCTTGGAGGGAAGAGATGTGACCAGAAACAAAGCACAGAAATTTCATCTCCCACAAACTATGTTCCCCCAAAATCAATGCACCATGCTAAAAATATCTAAATCAGTTGGTCCGCCCTCTCTGGCCACCCATTCCCCCACCACCACCCATGACCAAACTGAGTGTGAGGAGTAGGGGAGGGGGTCTTCCTGCACACAATATTTCTGAGGTAAGTGAGCTTTAAAATTTGTATATATATAAATAACCCATGGTGAAGGTTGCATGACTCATGCCATGAACATCTGAAATTGCACTTCCACCCATAACATCAATCATAAGACCCTCCACCCAGTGTACTTTGACTACTTTTATGGCTGGAGAGAATATATAAATGGCTATGCAATTCAGCCAGTTCAACACTGAACAATACCATAAGCACAACTAAATGTAGCAGGTGACAACAAAAGATTTAAGCTGAGCTAAAATTGACAAAGACAAACTGGACAACACAGATAAGTAAACCTGGATTCTTAACTAAAATCCTATATGGAGCGCACATGGAGACCACAAGAATAAGAGATTTTCAGTTAAGCATCTAAATGTTTGTGTTGTCCTGATCAGGGGTAATGCCCCAAAATATTGAGGATTGTCAATTTTAGCTTGGCTTAGCTGCTTGGTTGTCACTTTTTGTTTTATTCCAAGCAGCAGTCAAATGTTTCTAAATGTAGCAGGTGAAATATACAGTACTTGTACAATGTAATTATAAACATTGCCAAAATGGATTATACAGACTGATACATGCTGCCCTATCTAGCCCCATGACTTGAGAATGAAAGCACACACCACAAATTCCTGCACAAATCACAACACAGTGCAGGCACCAAGAGCGGTAGCCGGAATGACTGCATGCATGATGCGACTGGTGTAACCAACAAGAAACAGAAAGAAAGCACACACCAGCAAAATATATGAAGTGTGCTACTAATAATATGAAAGAAAACAGACTGCTGGGCTTCTTCATCCCCATTGCTGGCTTTATAATAAACAAGACTAAGTTAGAGCATCAGATATGCATTATATCAACTGATTTTTGTTTTAATGAAAAAAAGGTTAGGGAACATTGTTCTCTGCTGCCAGTTTCCAATGTCTTGGTTTTTTGTCTTAGAAGAACTTTTTAATTAACTAGTAAAGAAAAAATTTACAAATAAATGATAGCAAAATGGACACCATGGTAAAATTTGATTGGTCTTTGTGAAATACTGAAAGAATATGAAAGGGAATGCAAAAGACAGAACCAGACTTGCAAGTGCATAGTTGTATCTTTGATCTCTAAAGTACATATAACTTGAATTTCAGAAAGAACCCTCTCACTGTCTTTTAGTGCAGCACCAAAAGCAGGGATATACTGACACAGGAAGAGATGATTCTGGCTTGTTCACGAGCACCACCAAATTCAGAAAGACAGAAAACAAATGAGTAAAACACCATGTTCCTAAACATGCCTAGACAGATCTAAAGGGGTAATTCCTGTGTAACCCCCTCAGGGTTACCAGAATTATTTCCCCTTGCGGTCTATCCAGCTTGGGGAGATACTACCTTGGTAGGGAAAATGTAGTCCCGCAGACAAATAAACTGTTGTCTGGGGACAAGCCTTTGGGTATATTTAAAGAAAGACCCTTTTAGTTGTACTAGGGGAAAATGTGTATTATTGTAGTTTGGCCAAAGTGGGAGGCAGGGTGTCCCAGTAAATTTATCGGTGCGACCGAATCATGCTATTGCGCGATAGCGCGCATGAATCCGGGCCCACGGCATCGCGGGAATCCTGTCCCTCTTTCACTTTGTGCTCTGCTGACAAGGAGAACAGATCTCCTTCTCCCCTTTTCCTCTGGTGCGTCTTTTTGTAAAAGGTATGTTAC
>SMGT01011872.1:9865-36075 GCA_004794575.1 Lanistes nyassanus | reverse complement strand
TATAGACAGTGCTGCATTTCCTCTCAACTCTGTATAACACTTCAACTATTCCACACAAAACGAGCATAAAATTAAAAATAGAATCAAATGGTTATAATCCCCTTTACCAACAGCAGGGAAAAAAATGTAACAGTATGACTTTACGAGTTCAGAAGAGAGCTATGTATATCCAAAATAAAGTTAAGTAAATCTGAAAGTTCCCAATGGGCTGCACAGCAATGGGCAGAAACTGCCACAAATGCATCTGTTTATTTCCTTGGACAAATTAGTTACCTTATAATAGACTGAAACTCTGCATTATTGGCCCTTGTGTTCAAACTAGGGGCAAAAACAACACAAGCATTGTTACTGATAAGAAGAAGGCTTGAACATGTCAACAGGACAATGATAAACAATCACTATGGTGTCCAAACCATTCAAAGTGCTAATACTTGCATGGTGCAGGGTTAAAAAAGCCTTGTTAGTTAGCTCTGCATTTAGTGCCTGTATCTGATTATCCAAATGTCAATGGTTTTCTTACGCTTTATTCATTAGATTTTACATTGAAATGAATTAGATTTTACATTTTACTTATTAAATTCATCATAACTCACATCTCTGAAACAACTGTCAGTCTCCAAATAGACCTTAAGTTCAAGCCTTTATTTGATGAATCTCATATATATCAAATAAGCAACATGATTTACTGTAATAATATAAGGAGAAATCATAGAAAATAAAACTTAAGTTTACGATTTGAAAAAAATAATTTCCATTCATTTAAATAAATGCTGTTAAATTCTCTGTCAATACTGTTCACAAAGTATAATTTTCTTTTACAGCATTATCTTCCCCAAATAAAACTTTGCTCAATCTGAGAAAAATCATCTATGTAGGAAATTATATGACTGGTTTCCAAGCAATTAAGCTTTAGCACTATTTAGCAACAAAGGGAGGAAGGAAAGAAAGAACATGTGGGAAATGGTAGCCAAGCCCTTACTTTCTGGAACTGACGCGATGCTTTCTTGAAGATCCCAGTCTCTGTTGACGCTTTGCCCTATTAGTCTCAATTTCATCTTTCATATCCAGAATCTTCTGTTTTAAGTCTGGCTCCTCACATAAATCTAGTGACAGGAGACAGCAAAAAAAGGTTGGAAAACGATGACTATTCTTTAGGAATTTATTTTTTGGAGCAACTGGACCGACTGGATGATGAGATGACTCTAATATGCTAAACTGACATTCCTGATAACTGACATAATGACTTGATGTGCCCCTAACAGGGTTAATATACTGACCCCTGAACATGGCCCCTGACACCATAATTGTTTGCAGTTGGTACCATAGATGTATGTTCCTCTAAAATCAATCAGCATACATTTTATTTTGAAAATACAGCATGTCAACTTAAACGGTCAAAATAATAGGTAAAATTAAAAAAACAACAACTGTATGCTAGAGAATGGAAGAGTTAGTTCTTCAAATGATATGATTAAACTCAGACTGTGAACATCCTAGAATCAAGAAATGTTGAGAAATGATTATTTTTAAAAAAACAAAAACTGCTGGTACAGGCAAATATACGCAGTAGAATAGTGGTGAGGGCAGGCTATAGATAAGAAATTGGTCCATGTTTTTTAAAAAATCTCCAAATGTATGGGGGAATGTCCATACCAAATGGTGTTTCTCCATTTCTTGTTCTGGCATCTAGGTCTGCTCCATTCTCAACCAGCAGCTCCAGGATCTCTTGCTGTGCAACAAAGACAAGAAAATAAAAACATTCTGAACACATTAAAACTGGTCAGGCCATCAAGATTCCAAGTACCTTTCATGTAAGGAAATGGAGTTATTTTACATTCTTGGTTGATAACTTAGTGAAAGAAACAATGATGCTCTTAATCCATCTTCTTTCTGTTCAAACTGCCGACTTGGTACTGGTCTACACTCTTTAGGAATGAAAAGGAGAGGGAAAACCATCAAAGAACCATTCCCTCTCCCCCTGCAAAAAAACAAAACAAAACAAACTCAAACCCAACTGACCTGAGCCCAATAGGCAGCAGCATGTATTGGCTGCCAAGACTCATTGTCCTCAACATCCACAGCCACACGGTGGTCTAGGAGAAATTCTGCCACCTCAGTGTAGCCATTTGCAGCTGCTATATGAAGCTGGTCCCAACACAGAAAGTATACTACAGTAAATAGAAGTTTTGGGGGTAATTCTTTGCACTGAATGCGAAATTGATGGTTTTGGGAAAAAAAGCAGAAGCATGATTTCTTGATCTTTGGGTCTATTAATAAATAACAGAAGACAATCTTGATTTCTTGGTTGTAGTCAACTAATAAAGTTCAGTTACTAATACATGCCATCCAAGAATAAGTCTATATCTCCTAAGCTCCATACAAACTACATTGAAGAAATACTATGTTTATAGCTGCATGATCCAACCAGTTTATTTTCAAGCCAATATAAGTGCAGCTATGTTCCAGTTGAGTCCTACTGTAAACACCATCGTACTGTATGTTAAGATAATGCACATTAATTATTCTTGATTCAACCTTGTCACGGGATCGAAATAAGGATTAAACAGAGGCTAAATATGGAATACCTAAATTAGGCAGAGTGACTAACACCTGTTCACTAAACCAAAGGGATGGGTGAACATGGCTTAGGACTTGACTTGGCTGAAAGAGGACATAGAAGCTGGACATGCTACCCCTCCCTTGGTTCTAAGGCAATGGGACTGCTGAGCAAGATCAAGACAAACTCTATGCTGGCAACCGATAATAACTGAGTAAAGCTGGAATTGCGATTGGCATAGAAATTTAGAGAAGTAGTGGAAAGTAGAATAGAGACTGAGAAAGAAGGGATGTTTCTACTGCAGATGAAAAAAATCAATTGCTGCTTCGCTCGATGGGTCCTATAGGCAGAAGCATAGGCTATGTGTGGGAAGCGAGTGAGATGAAATGAATATATGTGTTTGCCATCTCATGTATGATGGTTATTTCGCACGTCACATCTATGTTTTACATCCTCTTGTCATTTTAGTTTTTGTATTCTTTCATTGCTTGTCATATTTTTATGCAACTTTCAGTCTCCCAGAATTGAATCACTCATCATTACAATTCTATGTTATGCATGAAAGGCTTGAATGAAAGTATCTGTTAAAGTGTGTGCCAACTCAATGGGTGTTACTGCATAATCAATTGCTGGAAAGATGTGAGATGTGCGATTGCTGACCTGTGTAATCAAAGAACCTACATACAAGGTGAGGACCAGGCTCGATTCCCAGCACGAGAGCATGACAAACCTAACTAGCTTGATTTAAGATTTATAACAAATATCAAACTGTTAATTTTTCCTTATTTTTAAAAGAATATTACGGAGAATTAAAGTCCCAAATGATCAATAAAAACCAACAGAATTGCATCCGTAGAAAACTCCAGTCACATGAAAATGTGGAGGGGCAAAAGAAAAGCCAGGCTATCATAGATGAGTGAAAAGCATACCCACCATAAAGGTGTAAAACATTATTCTACCATAGACCCACAAACAAACTAGCCAACCACAAAGCAGCGACAGTGGTCATACCATAGACGCACAAACTAGCCAAACACAGAGCAGCGACAGTGGTCCTACCATAGATGCACAAACAAACTGGTCAACCACAGAGCAGCGACAGTGGTCCTACCATAGATGCACAAACAAACTGGTCAACCACAGAGCAGCGACAGTGGTCCTACCATAGACGCACAAACTAGTCAACCACAGAGCAGCGACAGTGGTCCTACCATAGACGCCCCAGACTGGTCGACCGTCTCCAAGTCCCCTCCTTGAGCAACCAGTTCTTTTAGGTCTGCAATCATCTTCCGTTCTGTGACTAGTCGTGTCTCATCAATCTGCTCCTGTGTAATGCCTTTTCAGGAAAATAAAGCCGAAATTCCTAACATTTGACATTCTCAGACAATGTTAGGGTGGAATACAACCAGAAAAGAAGCATAGTTCATGAAGCTTTCACTGTAGTTCAATTTATTGTAATTTGTACTGCACTGCACTAACCATTCTGGGCTGCAGATATAATCTATAGAGAGCCAATGCTAAAGTGAATGAAAAACAGGTTTTCAAGTTATTCATTTTCCAACTGAAATCAACTGTGCAATTGTATATGGGCAAATGAGACAGAAATCAATACTGAGTGATTTAAGAAAAGGGAGAACATGATGACAGACTATAAAATTGCTTTCTTCCTAATTAAGCTTAACTTTCAGTGGAGGGATATTAACTGAATTAAGTCGTCTTTCATATGGAGAGTTCGTGTATTCCTCCGTAACTTCTTTAATGATGTTTATTTCATTTACGTACTTTTTATCCCTTAAATGAGTTAATTTTCCAAAAATTTAATCTCTTTTCCTCTTGTTCAGTTACAATACACAATAAAACAAAGACAGCAAACTGTCATCTTTACTTCTCACTGTTGTCTGAAACTACAGCTGCTGCCAGGTGACAATTTATGTTACCTCTTTTGGCCATTTCAGTTTCAATGTAATCCAGGGTAACTTCGTCTTCACAAATATCATACGGCATGTTTCCATCTGCATTGACTGCCAACAATTCAGCTCCACTGAAAAACAAAGCAACTAAAGATCAAGCTTTGTAACAGAAAACAACCACAAACTATGGGCAAAAAAAAAAACCAACAGAATCTTCTTTGATTTTGTTTTAATCCTGCTCTGAGGTATCATGCATTTGTTTAAACTACAACCAGAGTAAGTTTATAACACACAAAGTGCCAGACTACAAATAAATAAAAAAATTACAAACATGCTTTATATTAATACACATAAGAACCGATGTAAGGTGACCATAGATCCAGTTCCACAACTATTTTAGAAAAGAGACCCCAAAAATCTCATCAAATGCACTGTAGTAAGACGATGTAATTTCCTACTGATCTGATTGCAAAAAAGCATCAGAGTTAATTTACAAAACGTGTAACGGGTATCAGAAGCCTAATGGAAACAGGAAGCACATCATCTATTATAATGGGATCTTCCAAGATGACTATATAATAGAGGCAGCTGCAGACTAAATCTTTCAGTACAAAGGCAAAATTAATCACTTATAGCAATGTACATATTTATCAAAAATTCAAATGTTGACTGATTGCTACATATTTTGGACTTTTGATCAGTGATTTAATGTATCAACAGTTGTTGTATCAATACTGTGTCACGACTGCAGCTACAAGAACATGCTAGCCAGACATTACAATGACTAGTGTATTATGATCTGACCTCAGCAGGTAAGTTGCTGCATGACTGCATTAAAGTTACTTTATTGACAAATTTAGAATGACTGGTGGGTTGTTTTTGTTTCGTTGCTTAATGTCCTGTCGCAAACAAGGTGTATATCAGGACAGTGTTGCCTGAAACAAGATAACGTGCTGCCACACTGGGACCGCTGTCGCAACACAGGCTCAGTCCCACCCAGTCACATTATACGAACACTGGGCCAACCAGTCCTAGTATTGTTCCCTGCAGTGCCAGATGTCAGGCAGGGTAGCTACTTATTGCCTATTTGACTCAGCCAGGGTCCAAACTGCTGATCTGCCTCACAAGTGGATGCCTTAACTGCTAGACCACCAAGCCAGTCATCAAAATGAAAATGAATGATTCACTTTGGTGTCACAAAGAAAGAGCGGAAGACAAATCATTTAAAATAAATACATAAAAATATACATAAAAATAAGGCTCTTTAGAAAGAAGTGAACTGCAACAACCTTGCTTGCTATAAAAGACAGCTCCACAATGAATAACTCACTGTTCAATGAGATGTTTACAAAGCACAACATGGCCACATGTAGCTGCTGCATGTAGAGGTGTCCACATTTCACTATCACAGGCATTGACGTTAGCATTGAACTCCAGAAGCTGTTTCATCATGTCCTCTGTGTTATCGATGCAACACTAGAACATTTTTTTTCCACAAAAGATATCCTCAGGAAAATTAGACCTACTTATTAGTGTCAACATTCACTATACAGTGTATAATTACTATATTTTTATTCTATAATACCCCCTACCTATACAAAATGAAACACTTTGAAAATATGGCTTACAAATTACCATTTATATGGTTTGTTTGGTTTTTTTAGCTAAAAATCCTTAATAAAATGGCATTATGAGACACACTACAGTGTATATGACATTCAAACCAACTGCATATCTACAACATAGCCCTTCAAAAACAAAACATTACTGAAAATTTACAGATATGATGAAAATGCTGCAGGATACAAACCACAACAGACAGAAAGAAAGAAAAAGTGCCGAGTGAGTTTAGAATCCAGTACAATTTTCATGGTACATATGACATTACAGCCATTCACGATAAGCGAGGTGAGGTAGCCATCTCTTCAATACTAAGGTTATGCTAAGAAAGCAAGAAGCTGAACAAATATGATATGAGGAAAGTGAATGCACCTGGTGAAGAGCTGTTAAACCATCTTCATTGGTGACATCAGGGCTAACACCTGACTCTAGCAATCTTCTTACTGGAAGAACAAGAAAAGCGGCAATCAGAATGAGTTATCTTTGGCATACACCTGTTAAGACCATAAATACAAACTAAAGTTTTTCTTTAAAAAAATATGATAATCATTGGCATGGCATTGAAACGACTAGTTCATCACTTAAAAATAAATGGAAGGGAAAAAACCTATACATGGACAAGCTTAATTGTCACTCAAAAATGAGAAAGACTTCACATTGTTTAACTGCACTATCAATGATACACAGAAGAAATCTCTGCTAACTTCTCATATCTAAGTTATACAAAAGGTGGATTTAGTGTGTAAGCATGATTGAAGGAAAGACAAAAGTTCTATTAATTTTATGCTGCATTTTTACTCTGATGTGCCATGCAAGCTGGTGCTAAGTACAGGACCAAAACAAAATATGCCACAGTATCTTATATCCCTCAAATGAATGAAACATCAGATACATCAAAAAGGCTTGCTATAGGAATAGTGGGAAAAGTGGGGAAAAAAAATTCTAATTATAAAACATAAGTTTAGTCACATTGCAAAACACTGACCTTCATTTATATCGTTTCTTGCGGTTGCCTCCAGCAGGGAGATGTTTGCTACAAAGCGTACATTTCTGTTTTTCTTCTGCTTTTGTTGCTGGTTCTGGTTTTTTTTCTTTTTGGTACTCTCCTTTTCTAGCTGACGCTCATATTGTGACCATTTCTTCAGCTGCTGTGAACGTCGCTTACGAGCGTGCTTCAGCCGGTCCTGAGTGGACATGCGCTCCACTGACGGCATTTCTTGTACAAGTTCATAATGCTCCATTTTGTATAGTATCAAGTGCGAACTGATCCAGACAACAACCTTTTACATATGTGTTACCAGTCCTGCTGATGTAACAATTGCTATGGGACAGATTCCTGGACAAAACAGATGACATATAACATAAATCTTCCTGTATGAAGTCCCTGGACCTTTAGTTTTTGTAACAGTAGAGTCCAAATCCAATCCTGCATTTCCACGAACATGAAGAAAACACTGTACTTCAAAGAACTTACAGATCACAAGTGCATCACATTGTTGCACCTGCCACCACACACCTACAAGTACAAATGAAATGTTCTACAGTGAGGAGATAACACCAAATTGCAGTAGACAGTGGAACCGCCTCTCAGCATTATAGAGCCACTGCTGATTTATTCAATATGCTGGGGTCTGCACACAAAAAAGACAAGATAATTTAATTTTTAAATTTGTGAAACAATATCAGCATTTCACTTTTAAAACTTTAAGTAAAAATCACTGATGCACAAACAATAGACAAAACAGAGGAGATGATCATAAACAGAACTTGTTTCCTTCAGTAAGGACCAATATGCTAAACTAGGTGAAATGCTACAGCCTAAAATACTTAGTCAAAATATTCCAACAACATAAATCTCTCATGTACAGTAATACACACAGCTATCCACCCAACCCTCCCCCCCCCCAAAAAAAAACCTGCCTGTTTTCACATCTTAAGCTGGAAGCTTGTGTGAACTGCAAATATAATGTGTACACATGGCCACTTTATATTTACTAAGCCCACAGCCATGTCTTGTTCTTCCTCTTGTGCAAGTACTGTACTTTTCATAAAGTTGTAGTCGATGTGTCATTTATTCTGCCTTTACAAAATCTGAGTAGAACTTCTTGTGACCAATACACCAAATTAGCACACTGATTATCCTTCCTCTCCCTCCTCATTTTCCTTGTAAACAATCTCTGTCAACCTCTACCTCTTATCTTTTAAAAAGTTTCTCTTTGGACAAAGAAAATGTAGTGAGTGTATGGGAATCAGGAACAGAAACACTAGAAATTCTAAAGAGATGACACACAGAATCCATTAAAAAAAGGCTAATTTCTAGGGTTTTGTTACAGTATATATGTAGAATTTTGTTTTGTAANNNCCCCCCCCCCCCCCCCCCCGGTAATGAAATAAACTTGACTTTTAACAAAAGGGAAAATCTGCTGTCCAGGAAAACCACTTCATGCAGTTAAATTCATAAGCTATATTCAAAAACAGGCACTAGTTCTTACCACCACCACCCCAAAAAAAACCCTCAAAAACAACTTGAAATGAAGGTTCAGATAAATCATTTGCTAAAGTCCACTACAGCATTTAAAAAAATTAGAACGTCTGTTACCGATCTAAATCACTCAAGGCTGTTGATAACAATAAACATGCAGATGTAGCACACATATAAGGATTCCTTCTTAAGCTCTTAACAGTCAGTTTCTGGTAGATATAACTGCTTATACTCTGCACATCATTACTGTCTCTCTCAGCACAACAGTCATCAGTCTGCTTAGAAAACATTACAATAAAAAAACTATTACAGATTCAATAATAGTTCATTACTCTGTCTAAAGCTGATTAATATAGCTGCATGACTGCTGACATGCATTCATTTACTGAATCATTATACATGCAATTACTCTCTGTGTTTTAACCACTGTGGTTTCAGTCTTTTTCTTACTCTTAGTATTAATAAAGCATGTATGGATTACTCTCTAAATGCTACCAACATCTTCAACTGATACATAAATATACAGTTTTCATATTAAAGACAAAATTATTTTATGTGTTTATAACACTTCAGATGTTTAATAATGTAATAATGTAAACCAGCTATTAAGTTAAGGACTATGGTGCAACCACAAGTTGTCAAAAAGGTTCTTATATTTGAATTTGTTTATTTTGTGTTTTAATCTTTTAATACAAAGACCTAAAGCAATATCAAGGCAAGCAGCCTGCCTTGGAAACAGGCACCACATGCAGAGAAAATAAATGTGCCCAAGCCAAGATCCGAATCCAAAGCCAATGATTCCCATTGTCTTGATAAAAGGTGATCTAATGTTTTAATTGGACGATCTTTCAAAAGGACAAACTTTGGCAGCTTGAGCCATGCATTCCATAACATGTGCCCAACAAGAATGCTAAGCTTTTCTTATAAGGCAACGGCACATTTTTCCTACACGTTGTGTTACATGGCTATTCTTAACAGAAAGACTGCACAATGTGTTGTGGAAACTTTTGTGTTCTTCACCAATTCTTGCACTTGACAGCTGTCGCAACTCTCTAGATCTAGATCTATTGCCAAAAATCAAAACCTGGACAGTAACCATGACAGAGTATGAGTAGGAGATTACCTGGGTTTAAAAAGAAAGCACAAAGGGCAGGATTTTGCTTCTGGAACTTAAATTCACCACTCTGCTAGTCATGTTCAACAAAAATTTCTGCACCGATGGTAGACAATTATAATCTAATGCAGAACTGAGATCATCAAAGTTTGTCTCTTGGATGATAATCCGATGAAGATCAGCCATTACAAACGCTAAACACTTGTTGGTTTGATAATGTTGGTTAGATCAGGCCTAGAGCTGCTCAGTTGCTAGACAATAGTTTGTCGCAGAACTATACATTATGCTGGTTTTAACACTGTTTGTTCTGATCAAATACAATTACAACTGATGGAAATGGTAATGTGGTCTTGCAGCCACACTGTCAAGAACCTGTTCTAAATCTAAGACAGCCAGAAATAAAACTTGGAAGACAGTCAAGTACCTGCAACACTGCCCAAATGTAAGTGTTCAGACTAAACACCATTACCATGTGTTGGCACAATAAAGTTTGTAATTATATCATGTAACACTAACAGTATCACACATCCTTGGTTAGAAGATGGCTCTGTAGTGAGCAATGCAGTAGAATATGGCTGTGTAATGAGCAGTGCAGTCTCCTCAACCAAGAAACCACACGGGCAGAACACAGCACTGATGATTGTAATTTGTGTCAACAGTTTTAGCAACAAAATCAACTTAATATTATGGAAAAGTATGTTTTACTTTGAGATACCTAATCAAAACTAAATAAATGCAGAAAATGTGTAGGGGGTGGGGGGAATCAGGTGTGGGAAATGTTATTGAGAAGAAAGTGGAAACCAACCTGAAGAAGATAAAGCAGAGAAAGAGAGATGTAATCTCTATGTACATAAAATCATAAGAAAAGGATAAAGCCAAGGGAGTGGAGTGGTTAAAGTAATGAAATTTTTTATTTCTACCTAAAGCAGCTGCAATGCTATATGAATTACAAAGTATGTAAATTTGCACACAAAAAACCCCCCTATAAGTCTTTGTCTTTAATTGTTGGGTTCTGTCCTTATAGAAAACTGGCATCCTCAGCACAAGAGTTTAAGACACTGCTTTTTAATAAAGAACAAATGAGGACAGAGCGCTTAAATTATCAAATCCTGTTGGAGTGACACTGCTTTTTAATTATGAACTTTCAACACCCGTTTTTACGCTTTAAAATGTTTTCCTCACTAGGTATTGCTCAACTGCAGTCATCACTGGGTTGCTGTGCTTTGTACACTGGCGTCCGTACGCACTGATGGTAAAACTTTTCAGTTACTGCTCTTGAAAAGATCGAAGTGCTAACCAGTGATGTAACTGCAGTTACACTGCCAACAGCAATCCATTAATACAGAAGATGAACAATTACAAAAATAGACGTTTCTGAATTCCTACAACGAACCTATGCGCTTAGTGGGGTTAGAGAGTGTCTTATTTTGTCACCGAAAGCTGTCCTCTGTTCCTCCCAACAACCTACGCTTTGAATCGGCGCGATTCATTCCTCACTCGATCGCTATAAGGGCTTAAGGGCGGATGCTTTCACTTCCACCGCCATTAGTCTACATTTGCCAAACTAACTACACAAATGATCATAATCTTTGATGCTATGATCGACAGATAATTTAAGACTGGAAGAAAATCCCACCGACAGCTTGCGAACACCACAAAACCCCCGCGACTGCGTGACTAATGAATCGGGCACGGAGGGAAGTTGACAACAAATTAGGTCAAAAACACTGAAAGCAGACGACAGTATGACATCAACCTGTAGTCTTTAACATTTTCACAGTCACTCAGACATGAAAGATTGGATCTGAGTTAAAAAGAAAACTCAACAGCCCAAGAGAAATGTATCTAGATACATGCATCTCCGCCATCTTACCTGGAGAGACCCCGCTACGGAAGGTGTCTGCAATCCTCTGCCAAGCTACTCCCGACATTTTCTGCTGTCACTCAGCGCAGGGGGCGCTCACCACTCAGTTCCGATCATGTGACAGGTGGAAATCGTCAGGTGCGACAAGTGTTGGAAACAGAAGAACAGAATGAAAGCTGACAAAGATGGTGCTCAAAAAGCAGATTTAGTCATTGGCGTTGTGAAGAACTCATTGCAGATTTTTTGCTGGAGTCAGTTAAAAACTGTGTGGCATTATATCTTGGGTGGAACGTTCGGTGACGCTCGCTTGGATTAGGTCTATGTGTAGAATTACGCTGAAACATGGATGTGGTTGTTTACGCTGCCCATACATAACAATCGAAGATGTTAGGACTATTCGCATTATTCACGTACAGTTAATCAGTGCATTGTCACTGATCGCGCATACCCCTACCCCCACTCGATTGTAGTGGTATGGGGGTAGAGGAGACATGACCTCAGATTTTACTGGAAAATTCGATCGATAATGGCTGTACAAGATCATGCAGATTCAATTCCACACAAAACTGAAAATTGTTCGATTAGAGAGCAAGAGCTTTAATTATAAATTATGTATTACATATTGCCTAAACAACGACGGATCGAGCTACGTATGTCGTTCTAGTATGTAAACAAGTGCAGTAAAATTGTAATATGACAAACCTCACCATCAATGCTCGATCCTTACTTTGATTTTGATGCTAGATCAAATCCAGCACAAACCCTGCGACGCGAAGTGGCTGCGCGCTCCACCCCCTACCCCTCTAAAAAGGTAGGGCTAGGGATCAGTTTCAGTAACCATCCATCACTTGCACTGAGATTGGAAACTTTTGTTTAGGATTAGACGCTGTACGGCCTGCTTGTGACGGATATCCCTGTACGCTGATGTCGAGTATAAAGTGCGAGTTAGCATGTTTGATGTTGGGCACTATTATATAACCTGAAGAGGGGCGAGAAGGGATGTGGAGGAAGGCGACTGAACAAAATTGAGCAAGTCTCTAGAGCAGGTTTTGCACTGTACGTCGACAACACGATTGAAGTGGCCGGGTGCACGTGGTGGTGACAGCGGTGAGGTAGTGACAGTGGAAGTTTCCGTTCTTATATTCCTCTGTGTGTACAGACGATATGTGCGTGGAGACGTGCGTGCGTATGTGTGGGTTGCTGCATGATGAGCTAGAAATATAGGAGACAATGAAAAACTCCGACGGTCTCATGGGCAGTAAGATTTTCGTTATGATTTCGATCGCATGGAAAGAGCACGCCTGCTCCATATACAGAACTTTGTTGTGCTTGTTTTCCTGGTAGGTGGGTCCCAGGTGCTTGAGTCCCGATCGATGCACTCATTCACTGCGCGAAATTGTGCAAAGAGGCATTTGTGTGTATTCGCATTTTAGCACATTGATTGGGTCAAGTAAAAATGGTTGATATCTTTCACAACACAGTACTGATACGGACACATTCGATTATCTTTACATTAATTCACAGCAACATCACCAGACATTTCATTCGGGGCGGAAACAAAAAATGAATTTAAGTATATAGTATAGGGGATATTCTCTCCATATGATCGAAATTACGTGTATAATGAAAACTTAAAGATGAGACGCTTGGACTGCTATATTCTCCCTTCGCCGAATAAGGCCACAGAGGATAGCGACGGGATTTGTGGGGAAGGGGGAGGGGGGAGCTGGATAGCTCAGTTGGTAGAAAGGTTCGAAAACGTGTAGCCAAGGATTATATATGGTTGCTGATTCGAATCCAGGTGTGGCCAAAGATTGTTTCCTAGAGTTATAGAGTTATATATTGTGCACACTCCTACCATTCCCCGCACATTACTTGTCCACTCTAGCCATCTTACTACAACTATCAGGCTCTTTTCAGTACATAGCTGAGTAATAGGACCCCATCCTCCGACAGTGCGAAATCATCGCCAGGTTAAAGCACTGTCACTCTAAACCAACCAACCAACCTGGCCAAATGTATCGTATCGATCAGAATTAGCAAACAATGCACAGACGTTCAAGAGCTCTAATGTCAGTGTTTTAACAAACAAACAAACAACAACAACAACAAAAATACATATTGGAGAAACTTGAAGGAAGTAAGCGCGACAAGCACATGAGCACTGAGGCTCCCTGATAACTTTTTTTCACAACTGCGCTATTTAATTGGTAGGGTTGTATTTCAAGCACCGAACTCTAGCGTACATTTAACGTGTTTTTGTTGTCAGCATCGTGTCTAATCCTCAGCTGAATATGTGATATACCAATGTTTTCGCCATAGCTCTTATAAAACAATGAGAGCTTTTGGCTGTTGAAATAACGGGACTTTGAAAATGGCACTTTTTTTTATGTACGCCCGCTTGCGCGTGCACACTCACGTTATAGAGGGAACACTGCTAGATTTAGACTCCCGCTGGGATGGTGGGAGGTGCCTGACAATATGTACATAAATCTTTCCTTCATTTAATAAAAAGAGCGCTCGCACGACATGTTCACCTCTGTATCTTGCGACTTTTTTGCTTTGGGAAAGATATAAAAATTATCTCTATGGATTTCAACCCAGCTGACCTCTTAAGCCCAGGACCACATCAAAACCCTCAAAAAGATTCAATCTCTCACCCATACACGGTACACACACACATTTTTGACGAGATAAACATATCTTGTTTTTTCTAATGTCTGAATTTCCTGGCCCTGCCTTCTTCCTCTTCTTCCTTTTATGGGCGAGTTGCATGTGCAGGCCCTCCCGAATATCGCTATCGCTTATATGCCGACAGATATAACTTTGAAAAGACGTTTTATATGGAACTACAGACAGCAGTGCAGCCATCCCAAGCTGTACTTCGAGTTAATTTAGTGGTATATCGCTGCCGGCTGGATGATCTGTGATTCTCGGGACATCTATAACCACGAATCTACGGCTGTAGGAATTGTGCAGCCAGTATAAAAGTTTACTGTGGTGCTAGCTTACAGAAGTGAATTTTCTTTCTTCCCTGCACTTCGCACTCCCGTTTCCCTTTTTTGCCCCCACCCTCGATCTGACAGTACGGACTGGTTGCAAAACTGGAATGTTAAACCAGACTGATTTTAAAAATAGCTATACCTTCTCCCTGCCGTAATAGCACGGGCGGCGCAAATATTTCGCGTAGGCGTGCTCTGCAAGGTTGGCTTGCAAGAGCGTTCTTTTTTTTCACTTCCAGTCGTAAGAGTGGTCGTAAAGCCCATTAATTCATCCTGTGTATTTTACACCTTTACGAATAATCACGAGATAAGCATGCTCGTGCAAGCCAGCCCAGGGTTATATATAAAAGAAAGTGACTATCCGCACGCCTCGAGGAGTCGTGTGCTAGTGGCGCTCATCCTTTTATCCGCACGACTTTCGTGCGAGTCGTGCACTGACGGTGTACATTCTCTTATCCGCACGACTAGCTGTTATTGTACGATTGGGGATCTATAATGTTATGATGTTAAAAATACACGTACCTGTTTGTCAAGTTTGTTTCAAATTTTGGCAGTGGTCTGTAAAGTGAGTCCCCAAATTGGTTCTACGATAATTAGAAACAGCTTCTTATATTATAGTGACCGTTTTACGGCCCAGCCAGTTATAGTAACTGAGGGGTTAAGTGGGTGGAGACACCTGTAGACTGTAGAAAGGTCCCCAAATCTGTGTTTGTGGTTCGAATCTCATGTCTGTATAGTAAAACCTCCAATGTGCGACTTGGAAAAAAACAGCGACAATCAGGTCTTATAATGGAGGGGTCGTATAAGGCAGGACTAGTTGCACCGAACCATTAGTACATAGGTACATGTACATGCAGATGTGTGATTAATAAACACATCTGCATGTGTGTTATTATGGCAGCCAACTGCAACATGTATTTTGAAATTTTTTTTATTTACCACTGATCGAACTACATGTTAAAATAGTTTTTTTCTCATCTCAATTACTGAACATGTAGTTTTATCACGCATCAAACTTACTTTATCTCATCTAATTTAATCCCGAGACTTTCAGGAATGAATTACAACAAAATCTGTGATTCATGCTATTTGTCATACTGTGAAATGCCGACAAGATATTGACACACAAGTCATATATTGTACAATTAACCATCACTTACTTCAGTCCCCTAGATTAAGTCGTACAATATGCAATATTTATTGCCAACTTCTCTTTGTTGCTTCTTTGGAGCACTTTCAATCTCTTGTCTAGATTTAAAACAGTTCTTTTGCGCTTCTCATGGAATTTGGGGTGGGCATTTCTTGTTTCTCAATGAAGATCTTTGTAAAAAGAAGTCTGCTAACTTTTTCCCGCTCGCCAGGAAGTCGTATCCTGCGCAAAACAGGCCACTTTCGTCGGTCGGTGGTCGGGGTTTAGGAGGGAGTCGTAAATGGGAGCTCATTTATATAGTAAATGGTCTCCGTCAGTAAGTTTTAAGTCATATGCCCGTGGAGGTCGTATGGGAAGGTCTTATATGGGAGGTATTACTGTATTACCCTTTTCTCTCCTCTCCACATTTCAAGTCATTTCACTAGCCTGTAAAGGCAGTGAGTGTATTCAAATTTTTACTTTGTAAATACTTTTTCTATTTAAACACCTCACGTGCTTCGGAGTCATCGACTGGAGCTTTTAGCTACACGAGTCGTGCGGATAGTAAAATGTAGCCTTTAATTAAAGCTCATGACCAGTCGTGCAGATAGAACATCCCAAAAGCGCACGATCTGGAGTCGTGCGGATAGAAGAACGCACGACGAATTAAAACGCACGAGTCGTGCGATAAGGTTGGCCTATACATAAAAACTAAAACCCTCTCGGGTGAACTGCAGACACCCGGAGGTTACGTTCTTTGCCGCGGCGTTTATTCTATCACAACACTTTTGTTCGATTGCTCTTAGTTTAAATGCAACATTTTTACTATAACGGAGTGGGACGTCTTTGGGTGGTTTTTTTTTGGGGGTGGGGGGGTTGTCGGAATCAATGTAACTCAACTGCAATCGTGTGACCGACTGGGGTGGGGAGGCCCATTTAGAGTACCACTGGCAAATTAAAGCAGAAAAAAACCTGACGTGTAAAAACTGTGCATGCATCCACACACACCCTGGAGGCAGTCTAACAGCCTCACTACTGTAACCTCCGGTCAGAATCGGTCAACGAACCGTTCTTGCCAGGACACGTGGCTTGCTCGTGAGACGTGAAAAAGGACAGACAGGGGAGTGACTTCCCTTATGATTTTCACCTTGAACCTGAAAACATGGCAGTACAGGCACTTAGGTCGTCGTGCTCCTTCTCAAGATTGCTGTCGAAAAATGTCCCTGCATCTGGTATCTTCAATCGCAATGCGTAAGAGCTCATTTTGTTTAAAGATTGTCAGTTCCAAAATATCTTTGGTGTTGTGATTTCATTTGATTTGCTGTCGGAGTTGACGAAACACCGGCATCTATCTGATCTCATTGTTTAGCTCACAAGGCGTAAGTCATCTCAAGGTTTTGACACGTCTGTCAGTCAGAGCTTCTGAGTGGTCACAAACTTACATTTCTCCCTTAACAGTGGATAGAAGTTTAGAATTTAGCGTCAAATTTATATTGCACTTTTCAATGATTAATTAATCATTTGTTGGAAAAAAAAACTGAACTGGAAAGTGGAAATCCGACACCAAGACAGTCGAGTTATCTAATCACCAAATCAGGATTTCAAAAGCAGATATGCCTGCTTTACAGTTGAAGCAGCGATCAGGTACTTGAGATTTTGTCGTGCTGTTAGTATTACGAGAAATTTCAACAACTGCAGTGAAGAATGCCATTACAATATTTGGATTCTCATTCTGTTATTATAATATTGTCATTGTCAGTGTGAAATAATCCATCAATATAAAAGCGTAGTGTGAAGTACTTTTGGTTGGAGGAAAGAAAACTGCCATTTTGGCAACATAATACCTTATCAGTTGCTTGCAGATCACAAAATGCTGACTTTCAGTGCATGCATGCACGTGTATACACACAAACAAACATATAGTGATACACACATATGCATAAACATGCACACATGATAATATTTACTTGTAGTATGCCTTGTACAGAAGATAGGATTCATATTTGCTCTTTTTAGGAAACCAGCTTACCAAAAGACAGAACTAGTTTAGTGTACCCAACAAAGATTTCAGACTTGTTCCTGATGCTGCAAATTGTGCATATTCAGATATTATTACATTTATAAACTTCAAAAGGAAAATGAGAATTTTACTTTGAGTACATTTTGTTGCTCTGTTGATGGATTTGAACATATTTTTCCAACTAGGGCATGGTGGTCCAATGTGGAGATGGGTCCACCTGATGCTATCTTGGGGGTGACGGAGGCATATAAACGTGACACAAATCCCAACAAAATCAACCTTGGGGTAGGAGCATATCGAGACGACAATGGGAAGCCATATGTGCTATCATGTGTCCTCAAGGTGAGGCATATCATATAAACAATTGAAAGCATATCTTGATATAAAATCTTTAAATTAAAAATTACCATGTGACACTTCAGTCCTTAAAATAGTAGGCTACACTTAGAAAAATTACACTGAGAAGTCTGTTTTTTTAACTTTTAATAAGATGGATGAAAATTTTCCAAATATGTTTAGATTTTGAATCTTGCAATTAACACATTTGGGAATTTCCAGATTCTTCAAAAGTTGTCAAATGTGGGAGTTTACTATTTAGGGGATGGATTTCTGTCATGGGAATGACACTCACAAGTGTGAACTTTCACTAGAATCTTTTGGCAGTTAGTGGGAGTCATTATCTTTCACAAAAATTAATGGGGATAATTTGGAAAGAAAACAGATGCGACTTCACTGAAGCCTTAAAAATTGATGCCGATGGCTACAAACTGCCATAGGAATCTGTTTCTGATAAGCATAGTGATAGCTGTATGTGTTCACATATATAAAATGTGTACTATGCTTAAGTTCATGCTGATATACAGTTAAGAATTTTCATTCTGGAAAAGTTTAACGAATGTTTAAATAACTCTTACTTATCTGCCTATTGGCACACATTTTTTTCATGGTGGCATGGCAGCAAGAGATAACTTATCTCCACTGTCTGAAAGTAAAACAGTAACTGCAAAGTTGTGTAGGAAGATGTTTTGTCATGAATGTTATGCAGTTGAGGATTTAAGGCTTGTGGTGTTTTGGTGGCCGTCATGGATTTCTGTCTCTTTTCCACTCCTAGGCAGAACAGGAAATCATGGCAGCAAAGATGGATAAAGAGTATGCTGGCATTGTAGGCATTCCAGAATTTACCAAAGCTGCTGCAGAACTGGCCTTTGGTGCAGATAGCCCTGTAGTTTCCAGCGGACTGGTGGGTGTTCAAGAGTTTTATTTGCTTGCTGTTTTCTCCTTCTGCTCTTCCACCCTTTCAATCACAGTCTTGACAGTTTTATTAAATGACGTAAAGGAATATTTTGGGTGCTTCTGTCAATCCACCTAAAAAAATGAATTGATAAGATTATTTTGAGGACTTCTTTCAATCCACCTAAAAAAATTGATACAAGTAAACATTAGTTACATGACCAAGCATGTTGCATGCACACGTCACCACATTCAAGGAAATGTTTGTGGACAGTATGAGACTTTGTTTAAATAAATTAAAAACATGAGTTGACAGATTTGTTCTGTGTTAAGTTGTCTGCTTTTTAGTAATTTCATAAGTTGTATTTCATTAATTTGGGGACAAAGTGGACTTTGTGTTTATTCATTTAACTTCTTTGAAGATAGAGAATCTGTAAATATAAGAAAAGAAATGTTTGATCTACCACTGGTTGTTGTACTTTTGTTTATAGAATGTCACAAGCCAGTGCATATCAGGAACTGGTTCTCTTCGTGTTGGTGCAGCCTTTTTTGTAAGTAGGCTTTGCATTTAGTTTCTTGAAATAAATATTCCTGGAAAAAAAATTACTCTGCAACTTTTGTTGATGATCAGTAGCCACTGTTCCTCAACAAACACATTCAGCTAATAAAAAAGAAATGTTATAGAATAAACTCAAGAGATTTAGTACAGAGAACAATGTGGATAGGAAAACAGTTAATCTGAACCAAGTTAAGTAAAAGGAAAAAACACAAGAGTCACTGTTTGGGGGCATTACCCGTTTGTCAGGACACGGACAAAAACATGAGAAAAAATAAACACAAACTAAGCTACCTTTTAGTAGGACAAGACACAGCCAGTCAACGTTTCGGGGCGTTGCCCCTTCATCAAGACAAGGACAAAAAGTAAACACGCGAAAAAGGTAGGTTAGTTTGTGTCTAGTTTTTTGCATGTTTACCTTTTGTCCTTGTCCTGGCGAAGGGGTAATGCAGAAACGTCGACTGTCTGGGTTGAGAGCGGAAATGATCCACCAGGGCAGTAATTCTGTAACCCATACAAGCCAAGGGAGGTCACTAATGGGGCTACTTCCCTTAGCTCATGACTTGCAGATTGTAAAATTGGCTGTCTACTAGCTGTTTTGGAATACAGTGCTATATTTAATGGTGCTTTAGGCAATTTAATAATTTTAAATTCCTCATTTCACTGGTCTTAGGATTGAAGTCTGTCTGTGTTTTAAAAAAGTCACTGGGGCGCTTCATTTGAGATGTGGAATATATATATTCAGTGAGATTTGAAAACCCTGTGGGTCATTGAGGACAAAAGTAGTTTCTTAATATAAGCAACATACTGCAGCATATGCATGTTTAGGATGAGCTATTCCAGTCTGAAATATTGTTTGTGTGGATGCATATTTCAGTCAAAATGGTACACAAAAAGCAAGGAATTCTGGGTCCCAACTCCAACCTGGGGTAATCACACACCCATTTTTAAGTAAGTATTGAATTTAAAATGGTTTCCCCTATTCATTTAATTTTAGCTATTGATAGGGACTGTTGTGTTTCAAAGTTATGATTTATAAATAATTTTTTATTAAGTTTAGGTGTTCATTTAAAATACTATTTTATAGGAATTAAAGCTTTTATGAAGAGAAAAGTTGTTGTTCAGGGGCAGTAAAATGCTTAATTGGAATATTACTGCCATCATAAGATGCTGATGACAGAGCATTTTATTGCTTTGGTGCATTCAGAAATCTGCTGCAACATCTACTTATGAGATTCAGTTAAAGCAGTCATCTTTAAAGTGAATGGCATCTATGGAGGGTTCTGAAGAAAAAATTTGTGACCCTCTGACCAGTTCCATAAAATCTAAGCATATTCAAAGCTTTAGATGTTTCTTTTTAGCCTAAGGAAGCATATTTAAATAATTTCTGTCGGTGTTATAAGATAATAGGAAGATACGCTGTATTAAATACTTGGTTAAGAAGAAACCCAGCTCACTTTGGGGGAAAAAATCATAGACTCCAGCTTTGTGCAGTCTATCCTAGCTGTTTATGAACTTATTAGATCCATATGATTCTTTTTTGATGGGCTAAGGAATACTGTTAACATGGACTTTGGGATGGAAAACCATGGTAAAGGATCCAGAGTACTTATCGATATATTTGTGTGCATCATTCGAAATATATTTTGTCATGCAGAGGCATAGATCTATTATTCTTACACAAAGTCACAACATTTGTTTGGCTAGATTGGCTAGTCCATCTTATTTAGTATGTCCAATCTCGATAAGATGCATACAGTCCATAGAGCAGTTACCTTGCTATGTTATGTAATTGTAATGTGTGCTAGAAATATAGGTTAAAAAGTTTGTTTTGGGTAAAATATACCATTTAATATTTCAGGCATTCAGGGCTTGAAGTGAAACAATACCGCTATTATGATCCCAAGACCTGTGGCTTTGACTTTAAGGGAGCCATGGAAGATTTTTCGGTAAGAACCTTTTACAGTGGATTGCTATAGAAAATAGGAAAGTATATCAGTTCAAACTGTACTTGTCTATCCTACTGTAAAAACAAGATCCCAACAAAGCTGTCATGATGGACAAATTCCTAGTAGGCAGCACTTCATTTTTCAACTAAAGGCTACACTCCTGTGTTTGCTCCCAGAGATATACTTGTCTGCCTTTTGAAAGTTCTACCAACACATGAGATCTCGTTCTGGTTTTTTTTTTCTTTTTTGGGTGGCAGAGGAGTCTGGACCAGTTAAATGAAAGACTGTAGATTGATGATTGATAACAAAATTTAGTGAGAAAAAGTAATCCCAATGAGCTTAGTTATGGGTTCTATCCACTGCAAGCAGTACAGAGTTCCCTTGTGGTCATACTGTGTCTTACTGGACTGCACTCTCTGTGCTTGTTTTATTCCATTATTCTCACTGGGACTTGCGGATAATGCTAAAGGCATGTTACTTACAGAAACTTCTAAAGCATCAGAAATCTGGTATATTTTAGTCGCAATTGTGAATCAAAAAAAATTTTGTACCTTATAATAAATGTTTTCTTTTCTATAGAAAATTCCAGAAGGATCCGTTGTTGTTCTACATGCATGTGCCCACAACCCAACTGGGGTTGATCCCAAGGTAAGAACAAAAAGGCAGGCTGAAAGTAATATCTATATATTTAGTGGATGGTAGTTGTTGGTGTTTGGGTAAAATGTGGTAGAATGAAAATTGAAATAAGACAGGCGAGACGAAAAAAAAGCAGGTTTGTGTTAATGTGTCATTTCTTCTGAAAGTGAAAATGCGACCCTCTGTCTTTGTTGGTGTGTATTTCTGCCTGCTTAACATCAAGAACTTTGGACCGATTTGTATTATTATAGATGATCATTTAGAATGAGGTTGCGCTAGGATGAGGGTTCATACACGTTTTTGCTTTGGTTTTAGCATATCTTCAAGTTTAGAGAAACTGAAAACTAAAGTGCTATTTTATAACATTGGTTTTTGGTGTCTCTGCAGCCTGAACAGTGGCAGGAAATGAGTCAGCTGTTTAAGAAACGCAGTCTGTACCCATTTTTTGACTTGGCATACCAAGGTTTTGCAAGCGGAGACATTGATCGTGATGCTTTTGCGGTACGCCAATTTGTTAAGGATGGACAGCAAGTGGCTCTTGCCCAGTCATTTGCCAAAAACATGGGCCTTTATGGTGAGTAGAAATGGGAGAAGAGAATCAAAAGTTAACAAAACGGAACCATATTTTCTTTTTGATTTATGAGAGAGCGTTCAGACTTTCTGAAAGATGGATGCAGTGTCACCTAATATGTGTAGGGGAGCGTGTTGGAGCATTCACAGTGGTTTGTGATTCCAAAGAAGAGGCAGATCGTGTGATGTCACAGATCAAGATCCTTATCCGCCCCATGTACTCTAATCCGCCCGTTCACGGTGCCCGGATTGCTGCACGAATTCTGACTACACCTGCACTGCGTGCTGAGTGGTAAGAGCAATATTTAACCTCAGGCCGTCTTCATGCTGAACTTATTCGGCATCTGTGTAGTGGCTTCAGCAAGAGTGATGAAAAGAATCGTCGAGAATAATAAGTTCATTTGGAATCTAACACTCTGGAATCTGTTATGGTATGATAATGCTTTGTGTGAGAATAAGTACATTATATGCATATTACATGCATATTATGTCATATTGCAAAATACAGTAACACTAATGTCATGAAATATTACTTATTATTTACATACTTGTACATACATAATTGTCAAACAGCTTATGAGTGTCTTAATGTGGCAGCTGCTCGCTGTTTTGTTGAGTTTAGACTAAAACTTTTTGGATGTACACTGTATTCAGATGTTGATTATGTTTGAATTCAAGTTGATTATTGGGCTGAATGATGACACAGACCTCGGCAAACTGTTGATGTAATTAAGTCATATTTCCTCAAATTACTGTAAGTATATTGTGTATTTAGCTGATTCCTTGCTATCTGTCATGGTCAGGTTGACAGAGGTGAAGGGCATGGCTGACCGCATCATTTCCATGAGAAATCAGCTGCGGGAGGGGCTGAAGAAGGAGGGGTCCAAGCGTGACTGGCAGCACATCACTGACCAGATTGGCATGTTCTGCTTCACTGGACTCAATCCCACCCAGGTCTGTGATGTTTCTTTGCGTTGGTCGGCCCAGCTTCATTTATGACTCCTCTAGAAGATTTTGGGTGTTATATTTTGCTTGGTATTGGGCTTCATAACCTTTTTTATAAATGATTTTTCCTTCAGAAAGAGGTTTTTAATTTAGGTGTTTTTGCCTTTGTGTCATAGGTGGAACGCCTGACAAAGGAATTTTCTGTGTACCTGACCAAAGATGGACGTATCTCTGTGGCTGGACTGTCATCAAAGAATGTGGGCTACCTGGCAAAAGCTATGCATGAAGTTACCAAGTAAAACAAGAAGCAAATTTGCAGGGAAGAAAGTGACTTTTCACTGGCTTTTGTTTCAAACTATGACTCATGACCTTGAAACACTTTCTGTTATAGAGATTATCCAGACTGGATCTGAAAAGAATAAGAACATTTTTCTGACTTTAAATGATCCCTTGCACCTGACTTTAGACAAAATGTAAGTAGGTCAGCTTCTGTACACATATCTCTTCCTTTTAGGAGCAAGTGTAAAGCAAGGAGCAGGAAACATAATCTTTTATGTTCCCTGTTAAGTCGTGATTTCTGTTTTACATATACCGTCTGATTTGAGGTGTAAAATGGTAAGCTTGACTGTTGTGGAAAATAAGTGAAAAAATTTGTAGTCTCTGTCTCAGATCTCTATCATTGTGTAATGATGGGAAAAGTCTCTTTTGTTGTCCACAGGGAATGTTGGCCATAGTTGCTGATGTGGACAAAAAAATATGTAACTGGATTGACTGCACTTGTCACATTTATTTATTTCCCAGGCAGTAAACTTGCTGTAATGTCCTGATCACTGAAATAGGTGTATCCATAGATCTTATTCTGACGAGATATATTTTGAGGATAATTGTAATGTTTCTTTTTCCCACTTGTGTGTGCCTTTCATGCCTTGGCTGCTTTTCTTAGAAGAGTGTTTTGATACCAGGACTCTTATTTTTTTAAAGTGCACAGAATGTATGCTTCATGCTTACTATAGAATCCTAGAAAAATTTCTTATATGAGCCCCTCACTCCAGTTAGTGTTTTTTTTAAGTCTTAAATGTTTGACATCTTGAATTGGTTTATGTATAATGTTCTGAACATCAGAAAATATTTTGTTTGAAAGGGTAATAAGGTAAATGTTTGTGTTAAAAATTAATGCTAGTGGAATCTCTAGATGTGCTAATATAATGTGCTTTCCAGGTTCTGATAGCAGCTAATACAAGTTAAATGTTAAAAAAAGGTAATGGAGAGTATGCTGACTTCTAGGAAGTGTTAGCAGGGAACAGTGGCTACTATACAATGTCTGTTGAACAGAATGGAGAATGTTTTTGTTTGATACTTATAGAGATTGTGTCTTAGAATTTTGATTTTGTTTCTTTTAATTAGGAAATCATGAAATATTACAATAATGAAAGAGATCTTTTCGTTTGACACTGAAAATAAAACACAGTAATGATTTTGAGTGCTTGTGTCAAAGTGACATCTGTAAAAAAAAGTGTTGGGGAGCAGAGTAAAAAAAAAAAACCTCCATAATTTTCATCCAGAGACATTGTTATTGATGTGATGTGTTGGTGTGAGGTGTATTTTTCGACACTTGGCTTCTTGCCATCATGGTAGCACAGGTAGACAACCATTCCTCCACCTGTAGGATGACCATTCCAGACTGATTCAGTTATCTCTGAACAGTTATCTTCCGACAGCGGTAATTAGCCCAGTGGTCAGTGTTTGCAATCAAGACCGTGAAAAGTCTGTGTAAAGCTGTGTCACACTGTTTGACAAATGGGGCTTAAATAGGTACTCGCACACCACAGGAGACACCTATATGTTTGCAGGTAACACACACCACAGGAGGCAGCCAAACCTGTGCAAGTGACACAGTTGCAGCACGAAACAAATTGTATCCAAAGGTACTGGCTCGGATATTGTGTTTTTGCAAACTACACACGGCCGCGATCTGCGTGCCAAAGTGCCAGTAGTCTTTCAATTCTTCTGAGCAGTACTACTTCCCCTCTGTGGCAACTGTTTGCAGGCCGGCTGCTGGCCTTGATGTAGCGTAGTTGTGAGCACGGGAACGTATCAAGGCGAAATACTAAAACAGAGGAAGTCGACGTTTCGGGGCATTACCTCTTCATCAGGACACAACACCCAACACAAACATTTGTCACGTTTTATTCCAGCTTCAGCCACTTGTTTTATTCTTATTTTTGTAGCCGTAGTTGTTGAGGTGGCGGAAGACACCAAAACAGCTTTCATTTTCTCAGTCACATCATCAGGAGAAGTGAATACTTGAACTTTGGTCCGTTTGGTGATGGCAACTGGTGCCGATGCTTTACATTTGCAGCAGGCACTCTATCGCACAACGAGCAACGTGTGCCCCTCAGCCAGGCACTTGGAACTGTCGGTTAACCCCGAGAGCCAGTGAGAGGGGCAGCTTCCGACCCCTCCTTAGGTATGCCGAGTACACGATCCCTCTATCCTCGTTCAGAAGTCGCTATACTAAGACGGGAGGAGGAGGTGGTGGTGGTGGGGTGTAAAGCAAGAGATCGGTTTGGTTGTTTGGTGCTTAACGTCCCATAAGTGCATATCAGGAGGGGCGGGGGGGGGGGGG
>SMGT01011871.1:199543-215593 GCA_004794575.1 Lanistes nyassanus | reverse complement strand
CGTCTGGCAATCCACGACAGAGCAAACATGAGATCACGTGATACACATACCGCCAACAGAGCTCTGGTCATCTGTTTTCGACATAACAGATGCTTATATTCCAGGAGGGTTTTTTATGAAGAATTTATATGAGACAGGTAGGTTTGAATCATAGTAAGACAGCGAAAACCCGATGATAGAAGAAAAACAATCCGTCCTGGGTGTGAACATTTATCTGACAGGGGGTCTCTTGGGTGTTAACGCCAAAATTCATCCAAGCAAAGTTTAGTCGATTTTAGTAAATTGTATAACTACATCACACGCAGCTGTGGAGAAACCAGGATAGACTTTAACTCGCAATGATTCATTGATAGAAACCAGCCATCAACATTACAAGCAGATGTCGAAATTCGACAGAATGCCAGAAGATTTGAGATTCAGTAGATGAGCCAGCAACCTACATTGCACGGACATAGAAGGCCCGACAACCTACATTGCACGTACATAGAAGGCCCGACAACCTACATTGCACGTAGATATCGAAGCTGCACAAGGCCTGGTTGCCGTCGGTGTTGGTGGCCAGGATCACATTACGGTATTTGCCCCACAGGAACACGGATCCTGAAAACAGGAAGGCATACTATCAGTAAATGCGTTTTGCTTCTGGGAATTTAACAAATTCTGCCAGGGGAAAAACGGTAGAATGAACTTCTACGGTTCTGGGACACAACTCTGTCAACGGTAAAACCTATAGATAGGTATATCTATTTCCTGACTTGTGCACTTGTTGGAACAACCACATCAGATGTTCTTATCTCCTTTTTGTCGTGCAGCCAGATTGCATCTGCCACTACTAAAAGAGTAATAGCAACGCGCAGGATAAAACAGACCTGAAGAAAGCGAAGACACAACAGAGTTAGCGCCCCCTCTGAAGGACGGATCAGCCCACGTGACCTGCGTCACGCGCTTGTTGCTGTAGAGGATGATATCCTTGGGACAGGTGTTGGCAACAACCGACACCATTTGTTTTCCTGCAACCACGCCCATGTGATCAGTCGCAAACATTATTTTTAACAGCTTATAAACATGCTTCTGATGAAAAAAGGTCGACCTTGACAAAGCTAGACAGTCTAGTATTGAACGGTTTTTAGCAACCAAACCGGGCGGCTTTCGCTACACAAGTCATGGCGTAGTTACACAAGGTGTAGTTACAGGCTACACAATAAATCTGTTTGCTTCCACAGTAGGCTGATAAAACACGTTCTGAATGGGTAGCTGTCTTTTTCTTCTTCTTTTTAAAATTCTTCAACACATGGGATCAATTTTGCCTCGTGAAGAAGTGTGAGTACCTTAAATGTGGGATGTACACAGTTTTGGCGATGAATATTTATAAACAAGTCGATGTTTTGTAGTTATCATCGTCGTCATCATCATCAAGAACAACAGCAACAAAGCTGCTTTTGGCTCGACTGGCGTGCAAGAATTTCCTCACCTGGAATAGGCGTGGTGCAGCTCGGATACCCCGTGAAGCCTTGCGGGCAGCTGGAGTCCGCCTGGGACGGGTAGGTGCGCGTGACCCCAGGGTTCAGAAGGAACTCGCCCCATGTCATCACTGCATCCGGGAACTTGGCAAACGGGTCCTTGTTTCCGGTGATCGTTAGCTCGTCTGTGAAGCGCAGCTCCCTGTTGTACAGCGCCACCTGGCTGATGTAGCCATTAAACCCATCTCCCTTTGCACATGCGTCGGAGTTTGGGTCGTAGCGGCAGCCTAAAATTAGCCACAGGCTGGACGCACACAGCAGTACGGCAGTAGTATTACTTCATCAACTGCTAGGAACAAGCGCGAATAAAACACAAACCTAGTCACTTGTAATTAAAACACAATCAACCATCACATGTTTATTTCAATCCGGTCTCTTCCCAGCAGGCTCAGCGACCCCCTGAGGTCGGTGTGCTTAGGGCATTTCTTTATAAACTATAAAAGATCTAGAAGACCTGTTGAATACATCCTTGCACTAAAATTGTTTCCTCTGGGTCTGAGCTGCTGGGTACAGAAAAAAATTCCTATAATAAAACATTCCAGACCTGGGCAAATGGCCTGATCTCGGTAACAGCAATATGTCCTACCCACTAATAACTTCCAGAGAGGCTTATAGTATACCAGAAACTTCTGGAAGGGACAAAGGGTTCCAGAACCTGGCAGAACGTTCTAGAAGACGACAGAAATTTCTAAAAAGGAATTCAACGGTGTAAGCTTCGGGAACACTGTGGACGTTAGGCTTCATGCAAAGGTAATCCTGTTTAGTTTTACACGATAACATCGTGATTTGGAAGCTTCAGGAATTTTGTAGAAGTTTTTACTATGCATATGGAAATTTCCAAACAACTTGACAGTCAGGCAGACCTGGAATATACTGATGACTTCCAGCAACACCTGTTGTACAACAGAGATTTCTCGAAAGTGACTGAAGTTTAGAACACCTGGCAGGTGGCAAACTTACTGGACTACGGATTTCAAGATCCAACAGAACACAGCGACGTAGCCGACAGAAAGAACAAGTCCCCGCAACCCAGGGACGAGCAGAAACACCAACAGCAGTAACAAATGGATGCACCCTATGATTGTTGGTTTGGAAGTGATTTGGGGGTGGATTAAGATGTATGATGTAGGCCTATGGCTTGGTACCTGAAGGGACTTCCGGGCTCCACCTCTGGTCAAATAAACATCTGCCACCTCCCGAGAGAATTACAACACAGAAGACTCAATCTTGACCTTTGACTAATGACGGTTATAGCACATTCAGTGAGAAAATAATTTTTTTTTAAACTCCGTTTACTCCAGCAAAACTATTGGCCAAAACTTACTACATATCGAGACTGGCTCCCATGTTATAGCTGTAGACGGGGTTCTTGATGGTGTCGACAAAGAACGAGAAGAGACCGGTGGACACGTTCCACGAGAGGACAATATAATGCCAGGCGCCGTCTTCAAAATAGTCGACAGAGGAATTCACCAGACGGGGGCTGCCGTCAACAGACAACACTAAGCCGTGCCGATCTAACCTCAGTATCTCTCGCTTGCCAGCCAGACTGTTGGCTTGCCTGAAAGGAGAAAGTCCGAGTTTGCAAGGCTATCTCAGTCTCTATTACAGGTCTCCTCCCAGTTGGAGGATTCAAGGCTTTCATTGCCTGTCGAGTTAACATAAGAGTTACCCCTGGAACAACGCAAATTGTTTATTTATTTGACACAATGGTAAGAACAAGCTGGCGTCATAGTAAAATACTAACTTTTAACTGCATATTAAGTAATGGTAAGTTTTTTTCAGTCGGAATTACGTAGTTTTAAGACACAAAACAGATGTAATCATCAAAACATTCATAAAATATATTGGTATATTATTTATAACTGTCTCTCACGTTATGCACACGCAGGTTTTAATTTATGAATGAATGAAACCCCTTAAGTAGGTAGGTAGGTAGGTAGGTAGGTAGGTAGGTATGCGTTTCGCTCTATACTCGTAAGATCTGAGTGAAAGAAAGGTGCTGGAGGAAAGACTGAAAGGAAGAAGACGGGGTGAGGGCGGAATGAGGCTAACCAGCTACTCACGGGACTTGGTAAGCAGTGAAGAACGTGCCGGGCCCACTGTCCTTGTTCGTGTACTTGATCCACATCGTGAGGCTTAAGCCGACGCCAGTCAGGCGAATGGGATAACCAAGAACCGCCATATTGTTCTTTTCCGGCAGCGAGAACTTGAGATCAAACAGCACATCTGTTGCTGCGAAAATAACCCCATTCCTCCTTATGTATTCATGTTCAATCATAAGATCTATGCTTGAGTATGCGTGTACGTGTGCACGAGTGCATATGCCCACCCCTATACACAATTAACATGTTTATTTTAAAACGCGAGCACTCTCTGTTCTATCGCGGGTTAGATGTCTAAGCTAGCTCTTAGACACGTCTTTATCCTAGCAATACTCGCCTTCACGTTTTATTCTGACAATGCATACATTAACGTCTTGATTCTAAAATACATGTTTTGACTTTTTTATTCTAACAGTGCACACCATTCCGTCTCCCGCTAATATAACAGTGCATACCATTCCGTCTCCGCTAATATAACAGTGCACACCATCCCCTCTCCTGCTAATATAACAGTGTATACCATCTTGTCTCCAGCTAATATAAAAGTGCACACCATCCCGTCTCCCGCTAATATAACAGTGCACACCATCCCGTCTCCCGCTAATATAACAATGCACACCATCTTGTCTCCAGCTAATATAACAGTTCACACCACCCCGTCTCCCGCTAATATAACAGTGTATACCATCCCGTCTCCCGCTAATATAACAGTGCACACCATCTTGTCTCCAGCTAATATAAAAGTGCACACCATCCCGTCTCCCGCTAATATAACAGTGCACACCATCCCGTCTCCCGCTAATATAACAGTGCACACCATCTTGTCTCCAGCTAATATAAAAGTGCACACCATCCCGTCTCCCGCTAATATAACAGTGCACACCATCCCTTCTCCCGCTAATATAACAGTGCACACCATCTTGTCTCCAGCTAATATAACAGTGCGCTATTTTTATATTTGCATTCTCCTCCTTCCCAAACCCGACTACCTTTCTCGCAATTGTTCCCAGAGAAGCCAACAGGGCAGCGACAGAAGTGCGTGTTGACCATGTCGATGCACGTGCTGGCAGCGGGGCACTTGTTTCCAACGCAGTCATCCGTGTTTAATTCGCAGTTGGGGCCACTGTATCCTGTTACAAATTCCCAACCTCTTTCCGTAATCATAAGTATCTGTGAAGATTATCCTACAATGGCAGGCGACACAATAATCCTATTAAAGATGCTGTCACTAGCTCTGAATAACCCATGTAGCTAATGTTTTATTTCTTCCTTTCTAGGAGGATAAATAAAAAGTACAGTTTAAAGGCAGGTTAAGTTATTTAAAGAATACTACATATCAGTGAGAACATTTTCCCAGAGCTTAAGAGACAGAGGTAAACTCTATGAGCTATTACGATAATATATTTCAGTTATCGTTGAAGTTATGCTTATGTATCCGCCACATGTTAATCCAGGCTCGTCTGGTGCGGCAGACAACAATGGACTTGAAAACTAGCTATTTAAGTCTGTCTGCCAGTCATCTACTGGTTAAGATGACAAGCTCCAGTGTTCTTCAGAAGCAGTCAAAGCAGTCAAAGGCTGCAGCTTATGCAAGGTCAAAATAAACTGGTTTTACCTTCCACGCAGGTGCAGGTGTACGCGCCACTGGCCCCTGGAACACAGGTGCCACCGTTTTGACACACCGACTGGTTTGCGCTGCAAAAATCTTTCTGGATCTGGCAGCCGTCTCCGTAGTACTCTGTCATCAGAAAGCAGAAATACGACATGACCCAGCAGGGGTTATCCAGCACCAAGTGGAGGTTAGGATCCTTAGCATCCGCACAGGGATGTTGAGGATAACTATAATTACGCCATTTTATTTATAGATCAGTTACACACAAATATCACATATATATATGTGTGTGTATGGCTACAATCATGACAGGCGTAATGCTGACCGTTGGTGCAGTTACACAGGGCCATGCCTGAAGAGTCCATGCAGTGACCGCCGTGTAGACACGGGTTGGCACTGCCACACACACTGGAGGCATTACTGCATGTCTTTCCGTACGTGTTGGGCAGACACCTGTCACAGATAAACACACCAGTCACAGATAAACACACCAGTCACAGATAAACACACCAGTCACAGATAAACGCACCAGTTACAGATAAACACACCAGTCACAACTGATTGCTTGTGAGCGCGATGCCTTCCTGAATGCAAGGTGATGTCGCCCCATGGTCGAAAGCTATCGGCCCATTATCAGCGACATCGCCTTTCACGAAGTGTGACTGCTTCGAAGACCTTACAGAAACCACTTTCTGGAATGTACATTCTGGAGGGAAGGGCTGAAAAAAATTACTCGCCCACCTACATAAAAAAGAACAAAATGATCTATTTCAATAAAGCAACGAAAAACGTGCCTTAACAGTTGATTTGCGAAGGTGACCGGGGCCACTGCTTCTTCACATAGCCACCTCCAGCAGCAAAACACTCCTACACCCTGTTCTTACAACAACATTCTTACAAACGTCACTAACTTTCTTGATCTCAGTTTGTCACAAAAAGTTGCTATTTCTGTATAAAAAACCAAACAAACAAACAATAATATGGAGTAAATAGGTTCTTCCGTCTATCATGGCATAGACACACGTATAACTGTCCTATAGCTGCGTACCTGCAGAAAAAGTCAGCAAACAAATTCCAGCAGGTGGCGCCGTTGACACAAGTGGATGACTGACAGAGCTTCATGACTGTCTGACACCGGTCTCCCTCCCAGCCAGTGGGACAGGTACAGTGGAAACCGTTTACCCTGTCTGTACAGGACCCGCCGTGCAGGCAGGGCATGCTGGCACAGTCATCAATGTCCACCTGAGGCCGCGCACGGCCAAAAATAGAATTATATATAAAAATATTCTATCCGATCATGGGTTGTGTAGTCCATATTAGACGCCCATATGATGAATTTGCAGTAATGTTAATCCCGAATTAATTACTATGTGAGGTTTGGAAAATTTTTTGAAGTTAGTTCATGAGGTAAATAATTTCGAAGAAATTAGGACTAGGACGTGTAGCAGTAACCCCCCCCCAGCAACTTCTCGTATCATGGGAGGAGTTCAGGTCCCTGAAGGGGTAATTATTACCCACAAGGCACTCAGAACACAGCACATGGTGAGAAAGCACTCACTGCTTACTGTCCGGCAGGACAAAATGTACAGTACTATGTATGTATCATGTGCTGTTATGTTTGCTTGGGGAATATTGCCAATCTGTGAAATTTGTCATACAATTTTCTCAGCAAGATCCCAGCGAATACAGTGTTTGACTCCCATCTGCAATGGACGTAACTGATAGATAAGTGCCAGTCACACGATGTGAAGAAATCCAGTCTAACCTCACATCGACTACCTGTGTACCCAGGCTTACAAGCACACCAGTAGTTGTTGATCTGGTCCACGCAATTCTGAGTGCCGGGAGCAGAACAAGGGTTGCTGTCACACTCGTTTATGTTCGTCTCGCAGTTAAATCCTGTCCACAGACAACCTTTGTCTTATGAGTCTAGGACCTGCAAGTCTGTGGGAGCTGTTAATAACATTTCAATGACAACTTGTTTTCGGATGAAAACCACTGGCCAGAAAAAAATTATTAAATTTGAGAAATAGTTGCACACATTTCCCAACAGCTTCAATAACAATTCTAGTGTAAATAGTTTACAGCAGGGTTTCCCCCAAGTGTTTTCTGTTGTTTTGTTTTGTTTTTGGTCATTTTTTTTCTTTATTTTGGTCTCCTTGCTTTTTGCTTTTTATTTTTTGTTTTTTCAACTGGGGGAGCTTACACAGATCGTGCTTTCTGGCATTCATTGCAGATCATGAAGAAACTCAGGGCCACTGCTGAGGAACTGCGTCACAATTTTTTAAAAAGAACTTTATAAACCTTCTGTTTCATAGAGTGCACCAATTCCCAAATATAATAAAAAGACAAGCAGGTGAGTCGTCTTTTCTAAATCCCCCGGGTTAGTATACATCGCTGTGCCTTTAGGCGGGGACAGCGAAATTCTAAATTATCAGACCCCGATGGAGGGAGTAGGGATGACTTGTTTTGGATCTGATAGTCTGTCTCGATAATACATTTTTTATACTGTAGACAAAAGTAAGTTCGTGTATAGACATCTCATGTAATGTTCGGTCTTGTTTGGGAGATGGCTTGTTAGGAAGTGATTTTCCGTTCAGTGATCCATAAAAATGTAGTACTATGCTTGGGTATATACTCGTCATCGGGTATGCTGACACTAACGCTTGCAGCAACTGGCTGAAAAGAAAAAATCGACAGTCCTATGGATAGTGACTTATGATTTTTATTTCCCCGGCGAAATTTCAAGGCGTCATGAGCCACCATGACTGGGTATGACATGGCGGTTCTAAAGAATGTGTTTGTCTACGGACCGTCCCAGCAAACCCACCCAAGGCTATTGGCTTGTCGTGGGTAACATACCCTGACGAAGAAATCTCCCCAAACTGAGATTCAGTATGTCTACCGCACAAGACTCGTATAATAATTGTTATGATTTTTTTGGCGCCTCATTGCATAACCAATCAGGAGGTAGAGCAACTTGTTACCGTCGACCTGATTGGCTCGCTAAAACAGCCAGTCGGGAGAGCGTGCGGTGGAGTGAAGGAGGTAGGCGGCCCAGAGCCGAGGGTACCCCCCCCCTTCCCCCGGTCGACCCGTCACCCTGAGAGGGGGTCGGGTGGGAGGTGGAGGTGAACAACCCTCCGGGCTACAGCCCACCCTCCCGAACGGGTAGTGAGTTCTTGTAAGTCTGCTACAAAGGCAGCCGACTGCTAACGCCGATCGCCGAACACCCAGCAGTTCTGGGGTAGTTACTACAGAAGAGTACGACCGTTGTGCGCGACGTGGACACAGAGAACCAGCAGGCTGCTGCACTGGGTGACTCTTGTCAGTCGGGAAAAGAACTCGTGCATTTCGGACTGGTGTTGAGACTGTGGAGCGAATTGTCTTCGGAAATGATACGATTTTTCCTTGTGTTCACCGATGTGAATTATCGGTAAGCTAGTTGACTCATAACCCGGTAAATAACGTGTGCACGTAGACACGTATGGCGTCGCGGAGATGAATATATGAGAGTGCGAGGGGTTGGTCTACATATGTCAGTAGATGTATATTGGAGCATCATTCATTGTGTAGTGGAATATTCTATGTTGCAACTGTAAAATAAATAGAATAGCATATTATCGCTGCCCTCTTTTATTAAGTTGTGCGCGTGACAAGTAAGGGGGTGGGGGCTTGAGCCTATTTGGAAATTGACGAAATTAGGCAGCGATCACATGGTTAGTTCCCCCTTCTTGACACATTTTATGTTCTTGTAACTCTAGTTAACGAGCAGGCTAGTGAAACACATAAAACGCCATACCCCTAGACACGACAGAGACAATACCACAACAATAATAATAATAAAATCAGGATGCCTGCAACGCAGACTTCTGTCAAATGAAGATTTCCTTTGTAACCCATCAGCGAGACCGTAACGAAACGTCTGCAGAAGATCTAATTCAAATGAAACCGAAGGTATGACTCCTTATTCGTTTCTCACTGAACTTAGTGGAACAATTTCAGGTGGGCGTCAGGAACTTTTTAGACTCGCAGCCAAGGTTCGCGTTTGGAGTGCCTGTAAATCTAATACTGGCTCTTGCAGCACCGGTATCTCCACGACTGGCGGTAGGAGTACCTATATATCTAAGACTGACTGTGGGAGTACCTGTATGTACAAGACTAAAGGTGAAAGTACCTGTATTTCCAAGACTAGTGGTGGGTGTACCTGTATATCCAGGGCTGCAGGTGCAGCTGAAGCTGTTGAAGCCGTCATGACAAGTGGCACCGTTCATGCATCTGTCAGGCACCGCAGTGCAGTCGTCCACGTCGTGCTGACAGCGGGACCCCGTGAAACCGAAGTCGCAGTTGCACATGGCGTCTGTGGCTACGGACGTGCATGTGCCGTGGTAGTTGCAGACGCTGGTGTTGCTGCAGTAGTCGATCGTCTGACAGGGAGAAGCGGCAAGGGACGGAACTGTGCCAGAACATTCCCCAGAGCAGTAGACGGTGTCCCGGCAGAGGACAGCAGGCAAGCAAAGCCAATATTTCACAATTTAAAAAAGAACAAGAGGCACCGGACTTCATTGGATGCTCGTTGGTTTATTAATTAACTCGCTGCATTTTGTTTAATGAATTTTTCAATGAATCCCATTTCTGCTAGGAAGTAAACTTAGCTTCCCTTTGCAATTTTAAAGGATATCCGATGTGGTCAGATGTGGTTACAATTATCTTAAACATTCCTGACAACCAGGCAGGCAGTTTGCGCTTTGGTTTCCCGAGCTTTAAGTAGCAGCAGAGAGCTGCGAACTTACCTCTGGAGGAGAGACATTTGAATCGGATTTCATAGTTCTCGCATTGTTTGTCAGGCTGATCTTGGTTCAAGCACAGCAGACCTTGTTCCGGGGTGCAAGCGAACAGCAGAACGTCGTTAGGGGGCGCTTGTGTCTTCACCGCTTGGCACTGCGCTTCAATGGGCATCGTGCCTTCACAGATGTTCAGGCCCAGCTGCAAATAAGTAATTTTGTTTGAATTAATTAATATCGCAGGGTAGGGTATCGCAGGGTTACGAGGGTATACTAAAAGACTTGTTCGTATCTCATAGTCTGCTCAAACCCTTTACTATATCCACAGTAACATATAACGGATTCCCCTTTAGGATCAGAGTCCAGAGTTAACTCCCTTCCCACCGTTTCTTCCGTGAAATTTCTTTCTCATTTGAGTTCTACTCCAGCCCAGAACGAAGTGCGCTGCGAATGCGCATGCGCATGCCGGTTATTAACCACAACAGGCGATAATCATAGGCCAACCCATGAACTCTACACAGCCTCACTTCTTATTGTTGCTGACGATTTAGTATCGCGTGATTAAGATTAACAAATCGAGAGGTAAGAAATGAAACACAATGCGGGCTCGTTTTTCAGCAAGACAGACAAAGTTATCTTAATACCGCCATGAGACTGCTTCTCTGCTCGTCGTCTCCACTGTCGCTGTTGTTGCCGGGGAAGAAAGTGTCGTACCATGGCGTCCAGTAGTCCGCTGGTCAACACACAGAACAAGGAAGATGTCCGTAAAGGTGACAGGTGAAAGGTAAAGCACATCCCGTGACCTTTTAGGTGGTAGGGGAGTGGGGGGAGACAACTCCTCCCCCTCGCTGCCCTACCTTCCCTAACGGATAGGGTGAGGAACCCACTCGCAGGTGGAGGAACTGGGGGGGGGGAGAGAGTGTGCTGCGGCGCACAAGTTTCGAACCAGCCTGTTGCCACGCCCTCATTATGTTCGGGGTCCGTCCTCCAACCACTCGGCCACCCGCTTCCCCATGTAGTCAGTCCGTGTAATTATCTCTTCCGTCTTCTTTTCACACAACAGCAGCAGTCCTACCTTTTATTCCTGACAGGGTGTATAACAACACACCCGCGCACACACGCGTACACACGCACGCACGCACCCGCAAACACACAGCCTTCCCCACACACGCACACAATCAAACAAGCGCTGTTCTTCCAAACACTAGAAATAGATCCACCTGATTCGACTTCGTGGCATTTTATACACCTGCTTAATTGGAGTTTG
Source organism: Lanistes nyassanus (assembly GCA_004794575.1). Classification (NCBI taxonomy): domain Eukaryota; kingdom Metazoa; phylum Mollusca; class Gastropoda; order Architaenioglossa; family Ampullariidae; genus Lanistes; species Lanistes nyassanus. The sequence continues at coordinate 204,305 of SMGT01011871.1, read as the reverse complement.
CACACCTGTCTAAACTGTTTGTATACCTGCCCTTATTCCAATTTGATTTCCTGCCCTTTTTGTTTTCTGCCTCACATAAATCTAGTTCGATTTCACGTCATAATTCTTTTTTGTTCACCTGTCTTAACTGTGGTTCGTACACCTGTCTTTAACTGTGGTTCTTACACCTGTCTAACTGTGGTTCGTACACCTGTCTTTAACTGTGGTTCTTACACCTGTGTAACTGTGGTTCGTACACCTAAGTGTGGTTCTTACACCTAAGTGTGGTTCTTACACCTGTCTAACTGTGGTTCTTACACCTGTCTAACTGTGGTTCGTACACCTAAGTGTGGTTCTTACACCTGTCTGTGGTTCGTACAACTCATGCCTTGTGCATTGGCTTCCTTGTTCTTCGTAGTCTTAATAACATTGAAACCATCTACAACCCTTTTAATTTTTAAACCATATTATAGCAATAATACTACACCTATTTTCTACTTCATTACAGCTTCCCAAGATGCATCTAGTATTAAACGTAACAGTACAGACACCTACTTTAGACGTACGTAAACTGACTGTAGTAGCAGATATGGAAGAGGACGGCTATACCTCCTGGTACTGCCTGCAGTAAGTGATTAAATAAATGAAATGTACCTTCTACTTCTTGACACTGCCTGTAGTAATACATGTAGGGGCCAGGAGTCACAGACGGGATGCGGTCAGAGGGGTCCACAATCTTGCAAGTCAAGGTCCGGTTGTCATACATGATCTCAGTACAGCCGACCTCTTCACACATGGCCAGGCAGTCGTCAACGATCACGGAGGGCCTGTCGAAGGCGTACTTGACTGACCCGTTGACCTCAAAGCCAAAGTAAGCCTCGAACTGGCACACGTGACCTGGAATAAATGTAAACACCATCTGATCCGGGCTTTTTTAAGCCAGCCAAGAAGAAATACTTTGTTGTTCGTCACGAAAGGAAAGAAAAACAAGACAACAACAAATATACATGTGATATGTTTTTTTTTAAATTGCACAAGCAAAATATGTTTACGTGTTCAGCTGAAAACACGAGCTATTTTCCTGATAGGAAAAAACTACAACAGAAGAACATAAAGTAAATTCTACAACAGAATGTGTGCAGTGTGATGATCTGTCGCAGTATCGTGTTTAATATTTAAAAGTACAAGAAAAACAGGTGACTGCCGCTTGGAGGTAAAACCTTTCTTAAATTGAAAAGAAGGGAACTGGACCAAATAAGACATGACAAAGACGAAGACAATCTAAATGTTTCGGGGCACTACCCTTTCATCAGTACGACACACGATGAAGAAACGACAGGAAAATGACTCTGCTGTCCAGCCCATGCGCCACATCTACTGAAGCTAAGTCTTTTTCTTTTGTTTTCGTTGTTGTTGTTTCTTCGTCGTTTTTGTGTCGTCCTGATGAAGGGGTAGTGCCCCGAAACATGTAGATTGTCTTCGTCTTTGTCATGTCTTATTTTGGTCAAGTTCTCTTGTTTTAAATTTAAAGGTACACTTTCAAACCACGTCTAAATGTTCATACCGTAGGAACTGCCGGGCCGACAGACACATCTGTAAGTGTCGTGAACGTGGTCCTCCACGCAGTCTCCGGGCCCACAAGTGAGGTCGCTGCACCTGTTGATGCTGGTCTCGCAGTTGGCTCCCGTGTACCTGCCGGCGGGACACGTGCACTGGTAGGTGCCAACCAGGTCTGTGCAGTTGCCTCCGTGCAGACAGGGATTGGATGCACAGTCATCTGCAACAGCAGAACCAACCTGCTGACGAAATTCTGCTCGAATATTGCCGTGAGTTTGCTGATGTTCGACTTCTAACATGAAGAAAATAATTGTTTTTGGAGTAACGGACGATTGGTACCGGACGGCGGAGTTATCAGGAGAAGGACGACAGTGACAGACAACCTCCTACCGGCGGAGTTATCAGGAGAAGGACGACAGTGACAGACAACCTCCTACCGGCGGTGTTATCAGGAGAAGGACGACAGTGACAGACAACCTCCTACTCACCAATGTTTATTTCACAGTTTTCTCCTTGGAATCCCTTTGCACAGCTACATCTGTAGCGAATATTGTTGAAGGATTGGCAAGTCCCGCCATTTTTACACGGGTTAGGTTCGCAGATTCTGGACGTGTTCTGGCACCTGGCAAGAAAACCGGTAAAGACGGATTTTAAGGGCGTTTGTCTTCGTCTTTCTGTTCGTAAAAGCAATCGTAAGGCACTTACAGGCTGTAAGTTTTACGTGCATTTAATCGGGGGAAAGGAGATAAGAGTGGCCAGGCCCTCTGTCTAACGCTGTCAGTGCGTGAGTGTCCACACTGCGATTGAATTCATAAACTTTGTTGCTAAAACCGATCTCCCCACCCCACCCCCACTCCGTAAAGTTTACAGAAACCTTTGTGTTGCAATAACATCTCAATAGTTGTACCCCTGGACTAACTCTTTGTTGCAAAATAAAAGAGAAAGGAACGAAAATAAATGTAGATAAAAAAAAGAAAATGTAAGACAGAGAAGGCGAGAAGCAGAGAGAGACAGAGAGAGACAGAGAGAGACAGAGAGAGACAGAGCGAGAGACATAGAGCGAGAGAGACAGAGCGAGAGAGACAGAGCGAGAGAGACAGAGCGAGAGAAACTGAGCGAGAGAGACAGAGCGAGAGAGACAGAGCGAGAGAGAGCGAGCCTGGAGGACAACGTCAGGAAAGTGATTAAGTGGCGACGGGAGGAATTACAAAAACTAAACTGGAAAAGCAACAAATAAAACTGAAAGGGAGTAATCAAAGTGTAAAAGATAAGCGAACAAATGAGAAAATGAAATTCCGTAAATGAACACTTCTGATTAAAACTTAGCCCTGAAGAATAAACCGTATCAACACAATAGACGGTTTTGTAGAACAACAAAGACAAAATATAACTCGGATTAGCTGTCGCTCGGCATTCACACAGAACCCGTCAACCCCTGTCAAAACAGGCAAGCTGTTCATTGACAAGCGCAAACAAACAAACAAAAGGCATAACGGAAGCTGGAATATTTTTAGCACACACACACACACCCGCGCGCTGCTTAATAGTATTATTTATGAACTGCACAGATGCTATACATATACAAACTTGGTCAGTGTTGCACGCAGAGGATCACGTTAGTGCAGGTATGGGAGGTGTCGGCTTTGGTATTTAGAAAAAATACTTCGGGGCCGCGTTTAATGCACTCTTTCTTTCTTGCGATGCACGAGCATTACATATTACAAGTATACAGCTTCCTTTGATCATTAAATGTGTTACACAGATCTCCAGGTCGATTTTGCCATAAACAGGTTGAGACTTTGTCCCAGTCTGCCCAGACTCGCTCTAAACAAAATAATCTAAAAGGAGGCGATGATAAGAACAGATATAACTTGTCTTATTAGCGGATATGAACCACAGGTCAATAAAAGTAGAATGAAATGCTTTATTACAATTAAATCTACACACGGTATACCTCAACCTTGTTTCCATTATTACAGGAAGCGAAACGTTTTGTATTCAGTTGCCACTTGGATCAAAACTGTTAGATTAATAATATATAGTAATATATGCAAATGCATTTATGGTATATCAAGCTATTTACAATATTTCTGAATGACACATCTAAATGGGGAAGGTATCAGGTGCAATGACTGTTACCTGGTTTCGTCTGAGCTGTACACAAATTATAATCAACAAGTGTTAGTACAGAAGTCCCGTTGAAGGTACTACATCAAACTAACACTTTATAGAACACACACAGTATGTTGCACCCGCTTGTATGTTTTGCCTCTCTCGCTCTTTCTGTGCGTGCGCGCGTGCATGTGCGTGTCTGTTGTGGGGTGGGGGCTGCGGGTGGGGAGTGACTCAGTGTAAAAAAGACAGAAAAAGAATTGCGTGATGCACTCGAAATGGCGCCTTCAAAATTTCTCTTACTGACCTGTTACCGGAGTAGCCGGGTGGGCAGAGGCAGGTAAAAGAGTTCAGTTCGTTCCGACAGACGCCCCCATTTAGACAAGTGTCATGCTGACACAGCTTCGCAATGACCTCACATCTAACTCCACTGGCCCCTGAATATAAATAGGTATATATTTATGAATGTAGATACATAAGATCACATAATACCATTTTCCTCAGATAGTTTATTTATGTCATAAACATTACCACTTCCTCTTTCTCTTTCTTTATCTATTCATTCATTCGCACTTTTGGTTGGTTGGTTGGTTGGTTGGTTGGTTGGTTGGTTGGTTGGTTGGTTGGTTGGTTGGTTGGTTGGTTGGTTGGTTGGTTGGTTGGTTGGTTGGTTGGTTGGTTGGTTGGTTGGTTCGTTGGTTCATTCATTCATTTATTCATTCATTCATTCATTCATTCATTCATTCATTCACTTATCTATGTTGCTTTCGTAAGCCTAGCATTAATTTTGAAATAAGAAGCAAGGAACATTTTCTCCGTCCTCAAGTGTTGGACATCTCTGCGTTTTGCCTGCTGTACCGGAAGTTGATGAAAGTTATTCTCAGGTCAACGGGCGATCACATTTGACACCACATCCCCCATCCCCCCTTCAATGCACTTATGCTGGTAAAACTGCTCGTGTGTTATAACCGTAAAACCACGAACTTTGACTTCCTACATATATGACTGCGTAAAGCCTGTGTTGAAGTATTTAAGCAGAAAAGTACATGCAGGTCTACTTGTCAAGATTCAAATAAACTTGAGGTATGTGAACACTGTTCGATCGAATTCGTGT
>SMGT01011871.1:183730-199166 GCA_004794575.1 Lanistes nyassanus | reverse complement strand
CCCTGAATATAAATAGGTATATATTTATGAATGTAGATACATAAGATCACATAATACCATTTTCCTCAGATAGTTTATGTCATAAACATTAACACTTCCTCTTTCTCTTTCTTTATCTATTCATTCATTCGCACTTTCGTTCCCTCGTTGGTTCATTCATTCATTCATTCATTCATTCATTCATTCATTCATTCATTCATTCATTCATTCATTCATTCATTCATTTATCTATGTTGCTTTGGGAAGCCTAGCATTAACTTTGAAATAAGAAGCAAGGAACATTTTCCCCGTCCTCAAGTGTTGGACATCTCTACCTTGTGCCTGCTGTACCGGAAGTTGATGAAAGCTATTCTCAGGTCAACGGGAGATCACATTTGACACCCCATCCCCCATCCCCCCTTCAATGCACTTATGCTGGTGAAACTGCTCGTGAGTTATAACCGTAAAACCACGAACTTTGACTTCCTACATATATGACTGCGTAAAGCCTGTGTTGAAGTATTTAAGCAGAAAAGTACATGCAGGTCTACTTGTCAAGATTCAAATAAACTTGAGGTATGTGAACACTGTTCGATCGAATTCGTGTCACCAATTTACACTGCCCACAAACACCTCTGACGCGTATGTAGACTGTTTGTCGAAGCTGCTGAGAGGCGGTTATAACGAAAACCGACACGTGTAGACACATGTACAAAAGGTGTTTAAGGTCGGCTGTTCAGAGGTCATCTGCACTTGTTGGTCAGAGGCAGAAGTTGGCTATTGTTCGGCATGTCTCACAAGTTATGAGTTAGAAACAAGGTGTGTCTAAGGTTGTGCTACTCGCATGCATGTGTACCTGTTGGGCAGGAATAAGATTGTACATTGTCTGGTCACAGCCGTACAGGAGTCTTAACGTTTGTGTAACGACCTGCCATGTACCTGTTGGGCAGGCGCAGGTTGGGTTGCCGGTGCTGTCGACGGAACAATTTCCACCGTTATAGCACGGGCTTGAATCACAGCGATTAACGGGTATCTCGCAGAACTCCCCATTGAAACCTGAAATAAGAAGCACACATAAAACAGAGAAACATGGTTAACAGCACAGTGCAGTACGCTACACGCAGTGTTTCAGTTTTAGTCTCTCTCAGTATCTTACAGCTTCATTATCTGTCGTTTTAAGTGCGTCGTAACCTGTGAACATATTGCTAGAACAGGCGCCAGTAATCTGTTTTCTCACTCATACCAGTTGCCATTATATATTGACTTGAACAAACTGTTTTGTTTCGCATACACCCGCACGGATGCAGAAGAGTGCGTTTCTGTATGTTATGTGGACTGCTGCAAGGTGTCAGCGTACTGCTTACCTTCTGGACAGGTGCAAACTGCCGTGTGTTCAAAGACGCTGCATAATCCTCCATTTTTACAAGGATTTGAGGAGCATCCGGTAAATTCTGGAAAATATAAGTAATCAACTATAAGAATCGAACACTAAACCTTTCCACTTCAGTTTGTTCTCGCTCTTCCCTCTCAGTCTTCGGATTTAACTAAATCTGGGACAGTGAAATACTTACCTAAGCAAGCCGACACGTTTGTGGAGCCTGGGGACAGTGTGTACGTGTTCCCGGCACACTCCGTGCAGAATCGCGTGCCAGGCATGTTGGCGTAGAAATTCACCGGGCACGGAGTACAGTTTCCATAGCCGTCAATGACGTTGAACGTCCCAGCAGGACAGGGCTCTGGCAATCAGACATGATCTGGTCAGCAAGGAAATTGCCGGAAAATAAGCGGCTACATTAAGCGCAGGGGCTGCTGTGCCGAAGAAAGGACGTGTAGTCTACTATATTGTGCACCGACAGAATAAACAAGCTTTTTAACACTTTTAACACAAGACGATTGTGAAAATTGGCGTTAATGGGTAAGCTACTGGTACAACCAAACACGCTTAGTAGACCCTAATTTCACCTTAGTTTCAACAAAAGTGCAGAAGGACAAAAGTTTTGCTACACAAAGTGCATGGAAGAACGATTATAAGGATGATATCAAAACGATTGCGATAACTGTGATGTAGAATTATAAAAACGAAAAGTTAGGGAAGCGTTACGAAATACCTATAGTTAACGGGAAACAACAAAGAACACAATCTTTAGTGAGTTTAAACCAAGATTTCGTATAAATAATTATGAACATTATTTTTGTCGTGAAGGTGGGAGGGTGTTTGTTGTCATCCTTGAGTCACCTGACTATATTGATAAGGCCTTTTCCACGAGAATGTTTCGACTGGAAACGCCATCTTAAAACTATCTGAGAACACGCTCCCTACAAAAAGTGGGAATGGGCAGGGAGAGGAAGGGCGGGACAGAAGACAACAAAGTACAGCGGGTCACGTTTTGCGATGACGTAAAACAAAAAATACGTACCCAGACATTGTGACGCGTAAGTAGAACCAGAGCTCCTGGTTTTTCGCCCTGTGAGACAGGGGGCGCAGTAGGTACTGTTGACGCTGTAGTAGTGCTTTGGACACATGAGACAGGGAGGCAGCCCTGTGGTTGAGAAACTGCCCGGCGAGCACATCGCTGACGGAACAGAGCAACGCGAGATTTTGCAGCATAGAACGATAAACATAATGGGGGGGGGGGCCAGTGTCAGGTTTAGGAACAGCCCGTGGATACAGTAGAAATTTATCGCAACAAATGGCAGGCTAAGAATATCTCGGACGAAAAGAAAGAAAAGAGGGGAGATGGAAATATTGCATGCAGCTCAGTGTTTTGTGGTCACCCTGGATTGACAAAACTTGTTCCCAAACCTACCAGTACACTCGCCATTGCTGACTGCCCCTGGCTGTGTGGACGTGGTGCCTGGACAAGCTGTGCACGTGGTCACCTGCCCAGCGTTCTGGTTGAAAGTGCCCCCGGGGCAGGCCTCACAGCTGGCATTGCTAACAGCACGTGTTCCTTCGGAACAGGTAACTGCACAGAAAATGTCAGACGTTTCACTGAACGCTATGTTAGGCTTTGGCGTCAAGAGGACGGAATAAGACTTGATCAAGGGACACAGGTATGAGAAGATATTATTGCCTTAACAGCAATTTAATTAATCGTTAAAAATAGTTGTTGTTTGCTTCGGTCTGGTTTGTTCTGGCTTGGTTTTACTTTGTTCACATTTGCGGTTCATTTGAAATTATTTGGTAAGACTTCGGTAACACGTACTGCAGACTTGCTTGTCGCCATATGTTATAAGCTTCCCGGAGGAGCAGAAGTACTCCTGTCCGATTAACTGTCCTCCCTGGTTAGTGCTGATAGACGGGCAGGATATGGGCGTGAAGTTCTGTCTGAGGGGCTCAGTGATCATGAAATTGTTGCCCTCGAAATTGAACTGAACCAAGCTTTTACACGCATTGTACACGCTTTGAACCAACCGGCCGTATGTTAAAGTGTAGTCAATCAGAACCTGAATGGGAAAAAAACAGAGATTCAGCCAGAACACAATCCAAGTCGGAAAAAATTCAACCATTGGTAGTATACCTCTGTCATGTGAAATACACTCTGGTTTATTGTTACAATAGAGACATGCACAGAGCCGATAAATCATTTCAAGTGCCATGGCTCAAGGCAATGTTAAAAAGACATTTATAAACCAGGTCGAACACATATCCTAGATGTGTGATGTTATTTAAGCATTAAAAACCCTGGCTGAATTGTAACGTCCATTTACAAAAAAAAAGGTATAAGTCTATCGACTCACGTAAACGGAAGAATAGTAATTCTTACCGTCAGTTAAAAACAGTCATCACTGGTTTCACACATCCTGGGTGAATATTGATGCTAATGACCACTCACACAGCCTGGGTGAATAGTGATGCTAATGACCACTCACACAGCCTGGGTGAATAGAGATGTTAATGATCACTCACACAGCCTGGGTGAATACCGATGCTAATGACCACTCACATAGCCTGGCTGAATGATCACGTTAGATATGGTCAGCGTGCCTGTTGGTCTGTTTCCAACTGTCTGACAGGTGTCTGGCAGGTACTTAGAACTGCTGATCAAGCTGTTACTGCCGACAATGCGGTCGATGTACTGCTGTTTGTTGGAGCAGGGGGCGCTTCCGTCCATTTGCGTGTAGTTGAATCGGAACGTTTGCCGAAACAGGGCTTCTTGGGAGCTTTGGTCTGAAACAGGTTTGAGATTAAGGGTCAGCGAACTAAACCTCGAATATATTCAAATACAATGAAGGGATGGGCTGTGGGAGAAATATACTGTAACGTTTCCAGACACCGTCCCTCCCTTTTCATGCACCCTAGCTCATCCAGTCGTGCAGACGCCTAACTAGGAATGCACGTCTCAACCTTTATTTGTTGATCATTTCAGTGGGTGGCCGGCTTAACCATGCAACCTGTTCTCTAGTGATATAATTGGACCTCTCTCTTTCTCTACGACCTATCGGTGCCTCATGACATGATTCTGCCCTACTACTACACTCCACTTTTCCCCTTTCTCTGGCCGCCAAAGGTAGTTCTCTTCTAGCCTGATTCACGTGTTGTGCAGTTGTAGCGGAGGTGCACGAGAAGGCAGCCCTGTGGCTCACCTTCCACTGTGCCCCTCGATCTTCTGTCCGCTACATCCCACCTCGGCCCTTCTTGGTCGAAACTCTTTTTTTGAGGCCTGCGGCCAAGCTACCACAGCCCCAGAGTCCGGGCGTAAAACGCCGCGAAGCTTCTCCGTGGTCTAATCTCTTCCTTCTCTGTTTCTTCGTCCTCCCCTCTAAGACCTCGAGTTCCCCTTTTATTTCTCCCTAATGCAGAGCCCTCTACATCATGTGATCTCTCCCCCTTACTTGCCCCCACCCTCGCAGGCAGCATCATGTGGGTATCCAACTTATGACCTGTTGACAGGCTAGTTACAATGTTTGGATTTCCCGAGTTCCCGAGTTCACCGACCGGTTGTTGCTGATGCAGCCATCCTTGGCTGACATCATGCTGTCACCCTAATGAGACTATCGTCTCTGACACCTGGCGGGGAAGGTTGGTTAACCCCCCCCCCCCAGTACATGTGTCGTTCCCTGTGTGAGAACAACATTTCCTTTTTTGTATGGGGCAGGCTACCCTCCGGTCCATGAGCCACCCACAGGTTAAATAACTAAATAAACAATGCTGGTCTTACACGCGCCAGTTCTCAGTTTGTTACAATACGACGTCTGGACCGAGATGGTGAAGAAAAAAAGCACAGAATGATACAGTTTCCCCCCTTAAAAGTACTCATTGGCACACAGAGAAACGTACATACGCATATCATATGTAAATGCATAGTCTCTGCTTTTTCTTTCCACCAAAACTGCCCATCGCTGCTTATTTCCCAACTATCATCCTCACCGGAGACCAAACAAAGTCTACCAAAGAAGACCTCAAATGTTTTTTAAAATAGAGGCAGCAAGTGTGACAAGACAGGTTTTTTTGTTTGGTTGGTTGGGTTGGTTTTTTGTTTTGTTTTGGTTTTTTGTTGTTGTTTTTTGTTGTTTTGTTTTGTTTTGTTTTTTGTCTTACTTGCTATGACACAGGCGGGGATGACTGGGCCCTGCCAGGATTGCCCATCGTTGCAGGTTATGCCCCTGGCGTTGCTAGAGCCCTGGTCAAAGAACACGTACCCGAGGTCACAGGACAACTCGCACTGGTAGCCAGAGTTGTCGGACTTTCTGGAACAGTTCCGCTTGCCATGGAGTGGTTGTCTTAGTGACAAGGGCGAGCATGTTGCCGCTGCAGACAGATAACTCGTGAGTGTTCGGAACACGGATAAAATTAGCTCACATACTGCACTGGGTCAAAAGTATAAACATTTCAGACATGTAACATTTGCTCCTCAGTTCTGAACATTTTACCTCATCAGAAAGGAAATACTTTAAGTCTCTTTTCATCATCTATTATATTAAATATTCAGATGCCTTGCAGCACTCAACAAAGTGTAGTGACGCGTAGTTAGTTACTTTTACAAACCAGCTGAAATTAATGGCGTTGTGTGTAATTACTTTATTTAAAAAACAGCTGAAAGTCAGCGAAATGTGTATACATGTACTTACTTTTACAAACCAGCTGAAACAGCAGATGTGTGTACATGTACTTACTTTTACAAACCAGCTGAAACAGCAGATGTGCGTACTTGCTTTCGAAAAACGGTGGAAACTGTCAGTGACTTATTATATCTACCTTTGAAAACCAGCTGGAACTGACAGGACGCGTTGTTTCCTGACAAGTCCCAAACTGTGGCAGTAATCATCTGAGTGCTAGTCGGTGGGAATGATGTCGCCGTGGTGGACACGGACCCTGTGAAGACATATCGGGAGGGTGTGAACACTGGCGGTTGCGTTCCCTTGTTGTCGCTAACGGTGACATCAGTGGCCGTGAAGTTCACGTGGATTGTGTCCCCTAACTCGCGGAACTCTCGCACGATGTTTGGTGGGCAGTCAATAGTTGGCGGGATGTCATCTTAAAAAAAAGTCACAATTAAATCCTTACCACTTGCACCATGGATCAACATTTTGCATAACTGATTCTTTTCTGTCATAAACTGTTTTAAACTTTAAATTATTGTCGTTCTCTGCTTGTTAGGTCAGAAGACATTAAACTTATAAATCAGAGCTCCCGATGACGCACGCTAGGCGCGTTATTTACGCATTAAAATCGAGAAATGCACAAAATAAAACCTGCGCGTACGTGTGATGTACACTTCTTACCGGTCTACCTGTGGCTTTTTTATTGACCTCCTACAGTGACCCCTCAAAAATGAAAAGTGATGAGCTTATATTTAGACAAGGGATCATTGTGACACGGCGCCATGTTTAATATACTGTCATCACTTCTCAGAAATGTTCTCATTCCCTTGTGGCGGGGGTAACTGGGATGTTTCGGCTTTGCTACCACCCCCACACCTCATTTTCCTTCCCCTCTCCCCCCTCTCCCATTCACTAGTCCCGATAGCACACACCTTTCTATTGGCTGTAATGCTCCTCGCCACTGATTGGTACTCAGTACTTCCCATGCTCTACCTCCCTTTCCGACATTTGCTTGCTGTTCATCGTCCGTGCATGACTGGCGCCATTGTCAGGTGATTTCTATTTGTTATCTGTCTGTAATTGTTTGTACCGTCCTGAAGAAGGGGCCATGCCCCGAAACGTTGATTTGTTCTTTTTGTTGTACATTCAACGCTTGCAAATTCCGACGCTGTGTCTTGCAATAGATCCACAAATCATGTTCTTGAAGTGCTGTATAAGTTTTCAAATCTTGCCGAGTGAACAGCAGGTCATAGCGCGATCCATAAACCAAGAAACAAGAAATGTGACAAATTTATCGCTGCTATTGCTGCCAACACCTAGAAATGGAATCTTGAGTAAATATACAGCCACTAATGATGCCAGCATTATGAAACGAGTTTTGAGAAACTCAATCACCAGTATCGATGCCAACATTAATGAATGGAAGTCCTCGGCAGCCACAGAATTACAAAGTATTCTCATGTGCATTTCTTGATAATGGCTCAGTCATTGACCTCACTGACCTTTCATGATGACAGCAGACGCACACTGTGCTGTCTGGTTGCTGTAGTCCGTGGCGGTGAAAGTGAACATCACCACATCTTTGGACAGAACTCTGCTGCTGGAGGGATATGAGGTCACAGGTCCCTCTGTGACCCTTAACATTTTGACCCCTGCATTGTCCTGCACCTTGGGGATGGACACCACCTCGGACAGGCGCGCGTACCGTGGTGCTGTCAGCGTCATGTTGCAGCCAGCCAGGGTGGGACGCTGCGTGTCTGTAACGGCAACCGGAAATAACGTCATCGCCTTGCACATACGACAAAAAGTCCCGTTCATAATTTAAGTTTTGTTGGACGTCAGCAGCTTACATAAAGCTGAAGCTATACGAAGAACATAGTGCCGCAGCAAAACGTTTGCGAGAACTGTTTTTCTTGGTGCTAGCCCTTTTAGTGGCCCAACTTTCCGTGAGCTGCTTGACTTGTTGATTGAAGTTGTTGCGTATTGTGCAGTGAACAGCCTTTATAATCCTCCTGATCAGACTGGCTTCCCAAAGCCTGTCACGTACACACTGATGCAAAAAGTAATGACTGAATTAACTCAGGAATTGTGTGTAGTTCTAACTACGCTATTCTGTCTTGTATGATTACACTGTAAAAGAACAATTACGAGATATGTTACACGTGAGAGCAAACCCATAAGGCATTTATCTGTCCACCCCAATTTCTTTTTCTTTGAAGACAATTGTACTCAGCGTTTTTTTGAGAGTGTCTCCCGATACCCTACATTTGTTGAATCACTCTTCAACATTAATGCTAGGAGGAAAAAAGTAAACTGAAATGCATAGAGCAGAGGTCAGGATCCGTGACCTTGACAGGTCGGGGTACTGGCGTTGAAGGCCAAGCCCGTGCCACTGGCGTTCAGCTGACACTGGATGGGGTAAGGGTTGGACAGGGTGAAGCCAGGCCGGGTGCACGTGAAGCTGACCAGATCTCCCTGATTGTATGACGTGGCGTTCTGGGTGCCGTCTGGCGGGCGCCCAGGATCCTCACACCTGGCACCTGTAAGCAGGAAGGAGCGTGAAGGAGACATATTTTACACCTCCAAATAACACTCATCTGAAATCAAGTGAGACTTGCTGGATGTGTCAACATTATGTGCTCTGCCCGTTTCCCATTTTCGAAATATCAGAAGGGATCATACCATCACAACGTAGATCTCCGAAGTCCCAGTTTCCATCGCTCAAACATCTCACAGTTCTGTCCCCCTGCGAGCTGTTTCCGAACACCTTGTAGAGATTCTGGCAGACGAACTGGAACGAGGCGCCGTATGTGGTGTTAGCTGGGACCGGGTACTGGCTGCCGGAAATGCTCTTCGGCCGACCGCAGTCCACGACTAGACAGAACGACGTGCTTATGTTTTATTTAAATTTTTGTACTTGCGCTACAGAGTTATTGCATTTGCCGGTCGTATCAAAGAGGAAATTGCCTCTGGACTTTAAATATGTTATCCGGTGTTTATATCAGTTCATATTAGCATCCACTCACATATCCATGTCCACATTTTCTGTGTACATCTGTAGTTTTTCCCTCCCCTCTTCCCTTCCTTGTCCCCACCCCTCCCAGTGGGAGACACCAGTTACACCCCCCGCCCTACTTACATCCACACTCGTAGTCGGCACCCACTAGCTGGTATTTCCCCTGATGGTAAGTACACCAGCGGTATTTGGAGAAGACACCTCGACCCGGTACGTCACAGGTCAGGGTGACATTCTGTCCAAACTGCACTGCCCCTGCAGGCGACACTTTGGCGGGGTTCTTGACGCTGGCAGGGACTGTACCAGGTGGGCAGGAGACCGCTGAAATCCCACCGCAATAGCTGTTAGGGCGGCTGTCTTCACTCACTACTCAGTTATCTAGGGTTCGCGAGTCGGTCGTCACAGTCGGAGTTAGGCCTACCTGCAGTGTGGTGTCCCGGTACAGTGTAACCAAAGTGTCAACATGTTTGCATACAAGGCAGTATATCTACTGGATAAAGACATTTTAGCCTAACGAATGTCTAATTTCAGTTAGATAAGACTCATCCAGTTAAGAAAAGCCTTATAGTGCGAGAGCTCTGAGTAGACGCGCATTTTCCCCTTTCAATGATTATACATATATATTAAACATCCGTGGTGCGAAACTAGACTCCAGTGAGGGTTTCGCGCAAGTAATTATTGTACCAATGCAAAGCCATCTTGATGACAAGACAATAAAAAAGCAACACTGACCTTGGCATCTAGGGGCAGCTAAGTTCCACTGGCCAGTCTCTGTGCACCAGAGCGTGTCGTTACCTAGCAACAGGAAGCCCAGGTCGCAAAAGTATTCCACGTGGTCCTTGAAGTGGTAACTGAGTTTGTTGACAAGCAGCTTCCCGCCAGTCACGGTGGGGGGAGGGGCGCATTTCACAGCTGCACAGGACAGCGAGAAGTATCACAGAGTGGCTAAGGTGTGGTGCACACTCATAGGGACACTGAGGAACATCACAGAGAGTGTGGTGCACGCACGTGCAGACAGTGATAAGCACCAAGGGGAACACCCAGACAAAACTCAGAATTGAAACATCGCAGAGAAACGTGAGACTGTGCAGTACAAGCCTGGGGAAAACAGTGGAAACATAATTAAAAAGAGGAGGACTGATCTTCACGAGCAGTGGGTGGGTGGGCGCATGCTCGCTTGGCCTGGTTTGGGCTTGGGTTAGGTGGATTGGTTTGGTTGGCTGCTAGCTTGCTTGTTTGCTTGTCAACTTACGGACGCAAGAATGGTTGAACCTTCTGATATCTCCCGCCAGCGTGCCGTCCTCGGAGCGCGCGATTGTGAATCCTTCATCTCCGTTGCTGGTGAAAAGCTTGTAGCCAGGCGCGCACGTGCACGTGTAGCCACCTGGGATGTTCGTGCACAGGTGTTCGCAGCCTGACGTCCCTACCTGACATTCATCGATGTCTGCAAGTGAAGTCACGAGGCCTCATGGTCAGTACAAGACTTAATCTCTCAATTTGTAAGACCGCGCGACATTTGACCGCGTGACTAAGCGGCTGTGCGACTATATGACTGTTTGACTGAATGATTGTGTAATAGTATAACGATGTGACCGCGTGACTGTGTGAGTGAGAACGTGACAATGAGGAGAATAATATAAAGTCAATGTTTTAAATTTCTTCATAGCACTGAAGCTGGATAAAATGTATCGTCTTCACAGACAATGTCCGAATGCCTTTTCTTCGATGTGTTGTATTTGTTTATATTCAGTAATTCTTGAAGCTCCTCACTCGATTTCGCCCATGCTGTACCAGTGTTTTAGACATTAGCAAATGCAATACATTTCTAACTGGGAGAAACGGATGGTTTAGACTTAAGTAATTTCGCAGTTAACATGCAAGCCTAAGTGTTGAAAGAGTTGTAAAGGACTCTCACAGTTTGCTTACCTGTACAAGTTCTGCCGTCGGCTGCCAGGGTGAATCCAGCTGTGCAGTCACACCTTCTGCCGCTCTGCTCAGAGTCTTGGCAAATCTGTGTACAGTAGGTAGGCTCGGTGACACACTTGTCCTGGTCTACGAATGGAAATTAGGACGGGCACATCACTTGGTGAGCAGCGGCTAGTCTGTTTTCCCCGCCCACAAGCCCACCTAACCTTCCCACAGAAACCCACCCTTGCATTAACTTTCACAATAACAAAATAAACAGCAGCCTGACGAAATAAACAGTTATAAAGAAAAGAATGTCACGCTTAACATTCATTATAATTATAATTTCATTATAATTGTCATCTTTGTTTTACTGTTTTCGCTGTGATCACGCCCAGAAATAATAGTCCAATTGCTTAAACCTAAGTCTGGCATACTCACATCTGCACGAGAAGTTCTGTAGCCCTTGGAAAGTCCCACTAGCGTCGCAGGTAAACGTGAGTGATCCCCCTTGACTATTGCTTACGTACCCAGGGTTGCACGTAGACGTGACAGTGGTGCCGAAACTGACCAGACTTCCGCTGTTTGTAACTGTGGCTTTGGGAATTGTGGGAACTAGACAACTCAAAGCTGAAAAGAAATGATGTTTCCTGGACATTTAGAAAACATGTTACATATTTCCTTTCTTCCTTCCTTCCTTCCCTTTCCTTTCCTTCCGTCCTTCTTTCACTGTCTTTTGTACATTTCCGTTTTTCTTCTCTTTTAATTTCTGTTTTGCTTTCATGAACATCCCTCTCGTCCACCCCCATTCTTCTGAATGGATAAATTACTGAAAAAGTCGGATAACATGCATTGTGCCAGGGCGAGCTGTAGGCCCCCACTCCAGCAAATTACGAACTAATGTTCGTAAAACCTGTATAAAAGTTGTCGCGGTTGTATTCCCCTGTTTCTGACCTTGACACGTCGGCGGACTAGCTGACCATCTACCGCTGGAGTGGCAAAACAAGACTGGTGTTCCGCTCAGCTGGTACCCGGGGTGGCAGGTGTACTCCAGTACCGACCCGAAGCTGGTCCCGTCACTGGCAGTGTTGTTGACTTCGCCGTTAGCGATGGTCGATGACTGAGGTGGGCATGATGAAGCTGTCGATAAGAGTCTGTGGATAAAGCTTTTCGCTTTTCTTCTCATTAGATGGCGGTTAGCACATGGGGACCGACAAAGACGAGCTGTCAGGGACAGAACTCAGTGCCTCGTGTACACTGTTCCACAGCTGCGTGCCGGGCACAACTGTTAGGTGGGTTTAGGTATAGCTGGCTGGAATGGATGGATGGATGGATGGATGGATGGATGGATGGATGGATGGATGGATGGATGGATGGATGGATGGATGGATTTCATGGAGGTATACCTATATACAGGTATGCATGATTCTGATTACGTTGACTGTGAACACGTTATAGATGTCTAATGTGATTTCTTTATTATTATTATTATTATTATTATTTTGCGTGATGATTGTGATAGCGGTGACAAGACTGTAGGTGTCGCTAGCTGCTAACGACAGTAACTCACGTACTGTTACAGGAGGGCACTCCAGTCCACACCCCCGAGGAAGAGCACGTGGCAATGCCGGGGCCAATGAGAGAGAAGCCCGGATAACATTCGTACCTGACGGTGGACAGGTACGACACGCCAGTGGACTGTGACACGTAAGCGTTGGGAACTGCCGGCGCCTGACCGCAGTACCGCGCTGCAACACAGCAAAACGACCCGCAGCGTCTTGAAGTGGGCCGTGTTCTGTAAATAGATCACCTCTTCCCACGCCTTCCCAGCATCTGCCTATAGCATAAGCGTTCGGCGCTGCCTAATGCAGATGCAAATTCAACGGTGTGGAACTGAGATTACGCCTGCGAGGAACAGACATCGACATGGACTGTGGTAGTGGTGGTGGGTCGCACACTTACGTTCACATCGTGCACACTTACGTTCACATCGCGGTAAAGAGCGGACGTTCCAGCGCCCTCCCTCCTGGCAAGTGATGGTCACGTGATCCAATGGCTGGTACTCGACGTCTGTGCTCGTGTTGCGGTGCTCGGCGGCATAGAAGGCATAGCCCGTGACACATGACACGGTGACACTCGTGCCAAGGCTGAAAGCTGACATCACTGGACTCACCACCGTCTGCGCGTTGAAGCCGGGGTCGGGACAGGCTGCACGCGCAAAGAAGCTGCGTGAGACGCGAGTTTACGTGGATCGTGCTTCCTCGTTAGTGACAGGAGGTGTTACTGAGGACTAGTTATGTCAGCTCTCCAGGGCCAACTTCGTACATTAAAACTTTTATCATAGCCGGAGCCACAACAGAGTGACAGATCAAAGGTGCGATCCGGTATATTCAAGGGCTACGCCATTGTCAAAGAAATGACTTTTGACACTTTCAGTGATATGTCGGGCAGGGCTAACCAGTCCGGTGACACAGTACAGTGTCAAGGGACTTAAAAAAAAGGGGCCGGATCTATCTGAGTTGTAGGGCGTGGAAGAAGTAATAGAAACCTCTTTCCTAATACCAGAATGGTCCAGCATGGATGCTAGCTGGGACAGTAAAGTGCCTGTCTGTAGCTGCTATTCTATAGAGCCATTACGGTGACAGCGGGGCTTTACCAATGGAGTAGGTGAGTGAAAATCCACGGCTGACGGTGATGGCGTCCGAAATGAACTCGACCCGGAAGGAGTTGGCAAAGGTCATGGGTGAAGGCATCTTGGAACCTCGAGCTTCAAGAGTCAGGCTGTCGTTGCTGTAGACCTATTGACGAAAGTTGTTCTTGTCTGTTAGAGTTAACGAATGTTTTTGTCTGAATATTTATTTTCACAGTATAGCGAAATTATTGTACATTGAAGAGTAAAAAACTGCTCAACAACTATATTTAAAGACAAACCATTCACAAATTTATATATATATAGATATATATCGATAAGTAATTTCAGTATGGTGTTCAACAAATGGAAAACTTTAATTTTTGTCTTTTACACTAAAAGATCATAGTTGTTTGAAAACATGCAGTGTACCGCATAATAATACATTAATTTATCATTTCTGCATTTGCGTTAAAGATTAAACATTTTGGGATTTTAAGGATTTATTTTCAGAGACGTGGCAGGTTCGCCTCAAAGGCTTTCAGCTCACCTTTATGAACTTTTGAAAAATTTGAAAAAGTTCGTGATGAAATTATTCCAATTCCACGCGACAACAGGATCAGGTGAAGCCTCTCTTACCTTGACGACATCAGACGGGTCGACGTCAAAGTAGTTAAAGATGGCGGTGATGGTCTGGCCAGAGGGCGCTGTGACATCATACGTGCACATGGTGTACTCTCCGTAACTACCCGCGCCGCCATTGAAGCCAGGGGAGTGGATCTCCCCGCCGACACCGCGAAGCTGCACTCTACAACCTGTCGCCAAGTGACGTTGGAGACAAGTTATTCACAATCTAGAGAGATCTGTCTTGGTAGACCACCCTCTCCCTGAACCTGTTCAGAATGTTTGAAAACTCAGCGCTCTAGTGTGAACTGTCATCTAAACAGAGCTCTCAGGAACAGACGCTCTGCGTCTCGTCACAGCTTGTTGACGTCTGGTGATGTTCTAACCTTCTGAAACCGCTGTTGTTAAGACATTTACCAAAATTTTGTTAGTAGTTTCCAGGAAGTTCAAAGAAGTAGTAAGTGAGCTGCTTGCCTTGCCAGTACCGGAAATGGAACCCTTTTCCGCTCAGCAGACCCCTAGTCTGCATTGTGATGTACAGACTGCGTCCTGTCGACAGGATGTAAGGCGGTTTGACACCTGCTGACGTCAGCTGAGCCAGGAGCTGGCTGGTGGCAGTGTCGCCATCACGGATAAGGATTCTGTCGTTGTCCTTCAAGTCCACTTCGACAATCTGCGGGCAAGCAGAACAAAGCTTTTCCTCTTAATCCACAAGCAATGGCTTCTAAGGATGCACTTTCAATTATTTACAGCATAAATTTAAAACAAGGGAACTGGACCAAGCTAAGACATGACACAGACAAAGACAATCTACATGTTTCGGGGCACTACCCCTTCATCAGGACGACACAAAAACGACGAAAAAACGACAACAACGAAAACAGAAGAAAAAGACTTAGCTTCAGTAGATGTGGCGCATGGGCTGGACAGCAGGAAAATGACTAAGGGACAGTGAGTAAACAGGGTTAAAAAGAGGGGCAGCCAATCGCCAGGTGGGTAGGAAAGGGTAGGGAAGGGTAGGGGTGGAGAGGGGGCGGGGTGGAGAGAGAAGCGTGGGTAAGGGGGTGTCAGTGTGGGAGAGAAGGAGGTGAGAGAAAAGAAATAAGAGAGAGAGAGAGACAGAGACAGAGTTTCTCGAACAAGCCGATAGAATGGTAGATTTTTTCCTCGCCCGCAACTATCCTCCCAACCTTCTACACTCTGCTAAACAGAAAGCCACTGCTACACCACGCGCACTC
>SMGT01011871.1:163043-183170 GCA_004794575.1 Lanistes nyassanus | reverse complement strand
CTCTCTCTCTCTCTCTCTCTTATTTCTTTTCTCTCACCTCCTTCTCTCCCACACTGACACCCCCTTACCCACGCTTCTCTCTCCACCCCGCCCCCTCTCCACCCCTACCCTTCCCTACCCTTTCCTACCCACCTGGCGATTGGCTGCCCCTCTTTTTAACCCTGTTTACTCACTGTCCCTTAGTCATTTTCCTGCTGTCCAGCCCATGCGCCACATCTACTGAAGCTAAGTCTTTTTCTTCTGTTTTCGTTGTTGTCGTTTTTTCGTCGTTTTTGTGTCGTCCTGATGAAGGGGTAGTGCCCCGAAACATGTAGATTGTCTTTGTCTGTGTCATGTCTTAGCTTGGTCCAGTTCCCTTGTTTTAAATTTAAGATAGATTTTACTCCAAGCGGCAGTCACCTGTTTTTCTTGCACTTTTATTTACAGCATATTACATGTATTTGTGTATTCTCCTCTCTAATCTTCTATTTAAGGAAATCATTTTGTGAAACACTGCGGTAACAGGTATTCAACCTTCATTGAGGATGCACTCAGCATCTGTGTCCGTGTTCAGTCATCACGTCTTTTTTTTTCTTCAGTCGCAGGCGCCCCACGCGTGGTATAGCAGGAACTTCCAAGGGTCGACAAATACCGCGAATGGCTAGTCATTATGACCTGACAAGCCCCTCAAAGTATTTTGTGCAGTGACGCTCAGCGAATCAAGTACAGATAGGTCACCCCATCTTACTTTTTGTGCGCCTGACACGTTTGCACACATTAGCTTGGATACTATGAGACCTGCTACCAAGTGCAGCGGCTCACAGACACGTTCTAATATCACCAGGTGCCGAGCCTCACACAGATACTTCAATATGAAAGGGTTTCTGTAGCAAACACAGAACCCCTAATGGCAAGGTGTTCAGTTGTCCACACAGATAACTTTCATGAAATTGTATTTGTGATCCACACATACAAAGTTGCGGCTCTTAGTGGCCGACACAGATTCTTTAATCCCACGGGCCTCAGTGTGTTGTTAATCCCTGATTGTTAACTAAGCCAATGAGGGTAAACGTAAGGACACGCCTCCAATCGTCCCACAGCAGAACAGGAACACCCACTAAAGCATGAAAGGAGGGATCCAGTGGAGAGGGGGGCGAAGGGGCCTGGTTAGCTCGGTTGCTGGAGCTGCGGACTAGCAGATGAAAAGTTGCGGGTTCAAATCCTGCTGTGGCCAACGATTATTTCCTGGAGTTAAACATTGTGCAAACTCCATTCGGCCATCTCCCCGCACATTAAACTGCCTGTCCGCATTGACCATCTTACTGCTGCTATCAGTCTGGTGGTGCATAGTTTAGTAATAGGACCCCATCCCCCATAGTGCGAAATCACCGCGAGGTGGAAGCACTGTCCCTCTAAATAACCAGTGGCATGTTGCCAGTGTCTCTGGTTGGATGCCCGGGGCGGTCAGGTGAAACGGAAGGGTCTCAAGCCAGCGGTCTCATGGCGGGCCCTCCCTTAAGTGGACATTAAACTGTCCAGCTTACTAGCCAGGTATAGAGGTTTGCAATGGAAGCATTCTCAAAAAAAACCTCACATTGCCGCGTACGACAAGTCTCCTGGAGCGGCCATCAGAAGCCATACACGACGTGGACACAGAGGGCCACATGTAAATAGTGTATGCGAGTGGATACGTGCGGCATGTTGCGAGGTGTATGCGAGTGGATACGTGCGGCATGTTGCGGGGTGTATGCGAGTGGATACGTGTGGCATGAGGACGAACGCTTCCTTCATGGTTTATGTCTAGTAGTTATACAGTGGAGTTTTATCTCCTTGACAGTAGATTAAATAGTGTAGCATCTTTATCCCTGCGTTTTTTTATATGGACGTAGATGTGACAACAATTGCAGAATTTTGATAATTAACGCGATCTTCAGTAGCTGCTTCCCCTTCTTGGCACGTATTTATGTTGTCAATGTTCTGTTGATAAAGAGCGCATAACAAAACATGCCCCTAGACACAATTAAGGCAGAAACTACCACAACATAGTGGCCCACACACATACTTTAATGCCAAGGGGCTCTTTACTTTTTACCACAACATACTGGCCCCCTTACACACTTTAATGCCAAGGGGCTCTGGCCCACACGCACCTCCAGCGTTACCAGCTGTCGACTCTGGAGGGCCTGAATGACCCAGGTGTAGTCCTGTGAGCCGAGGTACTGCGGGTACAGAGGTGAGAAAAGGTCTTGCGAGATGTTCGTGGCAGTCAGCGTCAAGTGAGACGGGAAATCTTCAGCCTTCACTGAAACATTGTGTGCTTGGGTCACGGAAGTGTCATGCTGTAGCCATTATGTTTCGCAAACATTGAGCACGATGTGGTGGCTATACAAAAGAGTAAATGATCCAGGTATTGCTTGCATGAGTGTTCTTATCGCCTGTTCATAATTAAAAGTGTACGTAATACACACAGGGCCAATGAACCTTAAGACCACTCTTATGATTGGAAGAGCAGCTATATTTCTGGCCCATGCAAGCCAGGCCAGAAATACACAAAAACAATCACCTGCTTAACTACTTGCACGTTGTCTACGCTAGTCGTGAATAGATAGCCGTGATGAAAATAACAAAACGTGTGATGGAGGTAGCCATCACGGAGATGGCTTGTTTCAGGAGTCACCTGCTGTGTAGACAGCCCTGAAGCCGCTGCTGCTGATGCTGCTGTCGGCGCTGAAGGTGACGATCATAAAGTTGTTGCCGCTGGTGTAGACAGGCAGGGTGCTGGGTTTAATGGCACCCGACAGTCGTGCCACCTGGCGGGAGTCCGCTACAGTTAGACCGCCGGCAAGAACCATAACCACGTCGGACTGGGATTCGGTGTTGAAGTCGTTAAACTGGGCCAACAAAATGCGATTTGTTTTGTTTATTCAAATTATCATAACATCTGTAAGATTGCAGCCACTCAAATATTATAATCTGTAGCTACGGTAATTTAACTGAGCAGATCTCAGCTTTCACTCGCTACCTGCCTACATACATGCATATATACGTTTGTACACACACAAACACACAGAACCCTATACATGCTCATACATACACCACCAGCTCGGTAATCTAGTGGTTAAGGCGTCCGCTTTCGACGTGGGAGGTCGGTGGTTCGCTCCCACCGGCCGAATGGCAGTCTAGTAGCTGCCCTGCTAGACGCCTGACACTATAGGGAACAGTACTAGGACTGGTTTTCCCAGTGTCATTATCAAAGATTATATACTACTTACCTTTACAAAAGTCTGACTGTCATGCGAGATAACTCTTTCTGCGAAGGGGCTTACATTGACGTCATCGGACGCCATGTTGGCTACCAATAAATGCGATATAATGTACAAGTCAAATGAGTTAATACTGTTCCGTAAAAGACGTCAGTTTACTTCTTAAAGTTATTAGAAATGAAGTTAAAATGGGTCCCGGAGCAGTGATTTCGATTACAATGGCCATGCAGCTATTACACAGCCAGCATGGTGTCGTGTGCAGTCTTGGCTAGTACACATTTCACGGTCGCGGTAAGCAGAACCTAAATGAGGTGAAACCCCTCTATACAAATTATTCTTCCTGTATAAGAAAGACAACTTCTGCGCGTAAGAGTTATCCAGCATGACAAAGGGGATACACGGCCACAAACCATGCAGTTATTTCCCTCTGACAATCAGACTTGATAGAGCACAGACCATAGAGTATGAAGGAAGCTGTCCTTCTTAGTAAGTAGTATCTAACCTTTGCCAGAATAACGTGACTGGGTGGGATTGAAAGCCTGTGTTGCGGCAGCAATCCCACGTGTAGCTAATTTGCGGCTGGACATTAAGCAACATACATACATGATACATACATGCACGCTTACATATACATACACACGTACATACATACTCATATTTATCTACCCATGCCTTCGTTCGTCATCATTAGGTCTGCTTACTGCAGGTGTGGGTTTTTCTCATGCGGGGTTTACGCCGCCCGACTATGATGAAAGCACCCGTAAGAACCTAGACCACCCCTTTAAACAAAATATAATTCAATTTTCTTAAAAATTAAATTTCGTTACGGACGCATTTTGCACGAATTTCTATATGGAAGCAGGTGTATGTGTAACATGAGGGTCTCACCTGAAGACGAACGTTGTAGCCAAGGGAAGCCTGTATTCTCCAGAGACAGTTGGCTTTGACTGGGTACGGGTTGGGGTAGTTCGGTGATGTAATGGTTCCGTTGGGATCTTGCAGGTAAAAATGGCAGTTGTTGGCTAGAGACAAAAAAAAACTGTCTTTGAAGAGCTTAGGCAGGCAATTTTACAGGTATGTAGGTAGTTTGGTAGGTACGTAGAATGGTAGTAGGGGTGTTGGTGGTTTGGTGGGTTGGTGGACTGTTAGGTTAGGTTAGGTTAGGTTAGGTTACATCGGTTGCAAAACAACCAGCCAGCATAGTGAGGGCGGGGGGAGGCATGAAGCTTAGACGATATCAAGGTAAGAATTTGTAGGCAATACCGTAGGAAGACAGGCAGGTGAAAAAGAAGTGGTTGGTCAGCTTACCGCAGTTGATTTCATCGGATCCATCGGTACAGTCATTGTCCCCATCGCATGTGAGGGCGCGCCTGACGAACTGTCCGTTTGCACAGTGGAAAGATCCTGACAAACACCAGGCAGTTGTAAGACTAGCCAGTCCGCGTAACGGCACAGTATGCATTACGTACAAACACCAGGCAGTTGTAAGACTAGCCAGTCCGCGTAACGGCACAGTATGCATTACGTACAAACACCAGGCAGTTGTAAGACTAGCCAGTCCGCGTAACGGCACAGTACGCATTACGTACAAACACCAGGCAGTTGTAAGACTAGCCAGTCCGCGTAACCGCACAGTACGCATTACGTACAAACACCAGGCAGTTGTAAGACTAGCCAGTCCGCGTAACGGCACACTATGCATTACGTACAAACACTCAACATAGGAAAGCGAGTCACTGTCTAGAAATGCTCATTCATGAAAAGAATTCAACGGGCATTTTTGCGTGACATTTTTGGGTTCTTCTCGTCATAAATTTACATTCTGGGGGCAATGAGAGAGTCAGAAGGAAAGGAAATAGTTTTATATGAAAAGCATTTGCTATTATTTTTCTACAAATAGCCTAACACATTAGCAAATAATCCGAATCAATCTACCCTATTAAAATTATTGATCCACAACGTACGTCAGCAGCAGCGAATTACTATTCTGATATACGCCTGTCTTTTGGTCTTGCCATGGCTATCCGTCACTGACTGAAGTCTTGCTTTGTTCAAACACAGCCCAGGTCGTCATAGCAACCTACCGGCAGGGGCAGCAGGGCGTTGGCAGACGTAGGGAGACTTTTGTTCGCATGGCCGCAGCTCCCACAACGCCCTGGACCCGACAAGGCGGGAAGCGACGCACTGGCCCAGACTTGTGTCCGGCTGATGGCTTGTCCAGTAACCCACGGCAACGGAGGCACGTGCGCCATTGCTCCACAACAACGCCCTCTCGTCATTAGCTGTTGTGCCTTGACGCGTCACGCCTGCAGCAAGTCACGTGGTGTAGGTGGAGTTAATTCCTCTACCTATTTCATACGGCCAGTAGACAAAAACGAGCAAGCCTCGAACAGACAACGCTCCTCTATGTACTTGGTGTTCATTTAAATCAGATTTTGTTGGTGGATCTGCCGTGTATCTGATCTGCTCGTCTCTGCAGGAGACATTTTGAAGAGTCGGTTCTATAGGGCTTGTGATAAGTATAGTCATTTGCCGTTGTCTTTGTGACATCGTCGTATTTACATTTCTCCTACATAGTCTATTTGCAATTCTGATTTTTAAAAATGCATGTATAATGGGCGTCTGTGTGCCAGTTATCTGTGTGGCTGACAGTGCATGTTGGCAAGTGTGCCAGCAGTATGTTGTTGCAGTAAATTTCTGAAACAGATCCACTGACCAATCCAGTATTCTGTGGTCCCGGTGGCGTTAACGAATTTTCCAACATCGTGGTTGTCATAGAAGTCCTTCACCTTCACCAAGTAGGATCCATAGCTAACCGAAACAATCGAAACAAAAAACTTTGGTGCGAGGCATGCGGGAACTGCGAGTGTCGCACCTCGTCAACGTCACATCAATTGCAGCAAAATAACCTCCAAACTTCACTCCAGTCAACTGTGTTTACCCAGCAAAACATTGTGTTGTCATAGAAGAAATTTGACTGGAGACAAAGCAGTAGGCAACACTAGGCAACAATGTTGTGACTGAATGCTGGATAGAAAGTAGGCAAAACTAGGCAACAATGTTAATTGTGACTGAATGCTGGATAGAAAGTAGACAAGGGGGGAAAATGCGGTAATTAGACCTGAACTTGTGACATTGTGCTCCGTGAGGATATGCCAAGACATGATGCGTGGTGTCGGCTCCCTTGATAAGTCTTACCTCCTGCAGACACGGTCGGCACTCTCCCAGGGAAGACCGTCAGGAAAGAAACGGTAGCAGGAGACCCCAATGTTAGTCCAGCCTGAGGACAAGAAACGTTCAATACCTTTTGACCTGGTTAGGTTTTTGAAACAATCTGCACCATTCTCAGACAGGTCTGTAGGCAGGGGAATTTTGTCTTCCGCTCAATACTGGAGAATCGACGAGTTGAACAATTTTTTCTTTTTTGAAATGCTCGGGGCTTGTTTTAGTTTTGTTTTGCTTTTTGTTTTGTTTGTTTGTGGATTTGTCTTTTACCTTTGTTCTTTTAATGTTTAGGGTTTTGTTTTTGTTTATTTTCGTTGGCTTTGATAACTCATGGCTATGTCGCTTTGCTTTGAGTGTGTGTCCTGAAGGCGTTCCACTCTATCTTTCGTTTCCTTGACACTGTCTTCCTCTCTCTCTCTGAATGTTTGCTTACATACGTGCATGTATCTATGTGTGCGTGTGTGTGTTTGTGTATATGAGATAGCGAAGGAGTTGCGGAATTTCCTCTGGGGGCCTATAATGGTTGACTTTGTTGTGACGTATTGCATGTTTACATTTGTACCAAAAACATTTTATGAGCGGTAAGAAAATAAACACTAACACTAACACTAACACTAACACTAACACTAACACAGCAACTGCTAGTGAGACGAGGAGCAGAAGTAAATACTGAAAAGAAGGGAATAAATCGAATTAAATTGAATAATTAAATCTTTTTAATTAATTAAATTAAATTCCGTAAGTTTATTAATTACTTACCTGCTTGACATTCAAGAGACACCTCTACCTGCACACAACGAAAAGTAAGATAAAGTACTCTGAGGAGAGTACAGTAACACAAAGAAGTAAAAACAGAAGTTTCTCTCAGCGTATGCGTGCACACAGACCAGCGACACACATTCTTTAGAATGGCCTTTACAACAGGTATAGCGTTTATAAAGATTAAAATATGTTAGGCAGCACTTCCCCTCTTTTCCTCATATATAGTTACTTTATGTAGCTATTTCTGAACTACGTTGCTAAAAGTATTACAGTTCTCAAGAGATTTTCTCGAGAATTTTCTAAACTTGTTTGTTACTATACGTAGCCTGTACCTAGTTTGTATAGCAAAAACTGTTTATTGTGCCTTATGGAAACACTGGGTGTGAAAAACACAAACGGATGTCCAGATGAGCACAGAACCACTGTGCGCGAGTTTCGAACCTGGCGTGGGCTGCTTGTGTGTCTTTATCTCCTGTTGATAAGTAAAGGTGCGCGTAAAATTAGGTGAACAGGCCCTTATGACCACTCTTAGGATCGGAAAAGCAGCTTGTTGTTGGGGACCCTGTAAATAAAGATGGCTCCTTTGCTTTGAGCCGAAGATCCTATTTACATAACACTTTGATAATCCAGCGAGTCTGTACTGATTTCAGGGCGAGAGAAACCTGCAGACGTCGAGCGTGTGAAGTGCCTGCTGTCACCTGCTGTGGAGAAAAGACGGGAGAGACAGAAGGATTGAGAAAGGAGAGAACAGAAAAAAACCAAAGACAGCGAAAGATTGAAAATTGTTGCTGTCTCGGGCCACATAATGTTGTCAGGCCAGATGAGGCTATCTCGGGCAGGAGCTGAGCATAGTGCGAAACCACAAATACAATCTCACCCCTGGGTGACCCGCCAAATAATACGCGTGCACTGCGTTAACCCTGAAGCGACAATAAAAATTTTTCGTCTGGGCGATGTAGGCATACACAGATGTTTTCTCGAAAACAAACTCAAATGATACGTTCTCGGCAAATTCAGTCTTATGCACTAATTTTATCATTTCATATGTGAAACTGTGAACTCTACAGTCAAGTACAAGTACATGTACACGCGAAAATCATGTTGACACCTGTTCTTCTTATTTTAACAATTATTTTTATTCATTGTAAAATCGTTTTCAGATCAAGGCTGCGCTGAGTGCAAAGAGTACAAAGTGAACAGTCTATTACTTTTAATGAAATGAAAGGCTTAGGGACCTAACTTTTACTGATACATTTATTTGACAATGTTCTCGTAATACTACGCTCTTGAGATAATTTCTCCTGTCTCAATGAACACGCCTCACCCCTGAAGACAACATTAGCACGCATCCGCCACACCTTCCTTTACAGAAGAGGACGGTCTGGTCGTCACGTGAGAGATTGCCATAAATACAGTCTAGGGCTCTTCCCGGCCAAATATTTATTGCATTTCTTAGAAACTGGGTGCGTTCGCATCCTAGACGGATGTTGGGTGTTTGTTGCAAACTGTGTGCAGAGCAGGGCGGTGAGGCTCAGACAAATTAGCGTGCTGCTTCGTGTGGGACTGCTGTCACAACACGGGCTCCAGTCCCACCCTGTCACGTTATACTGACACCGGGCCAACAGATCCTAGTACTGTTCCCTATAGTGCAGGGCAGGGCAGCTACTAGATTGCCAATTGTTAAGTCTTAGGTATGACGCGGCTGGGATTGGAACCAGCGACCATGCGTCTCTGATGCGGAAGTCTTAATCCCTAGGCCACCGAGGTGGTCCAGAGACAGTGTGTGTGTGTGTGTCAGTGAGAGAGATCCATTTTGTTGAAGGCGTGCGGGGTGGAGGAAGGGGGTATTTGCTGCTTAACGTCCAGCCGCAAATTGTGTGCATATCAGGACGGTGTTGCTTAGACAAAGTTTACGTGCTGCCACACGTGGGACTGATGGCGCAACACGGGCCTCAGTCCCACCCAGTCACATTATACTGACACCGGGCCAACCAGTCCTAGTACTGTTCCCTGTAGTGCCAGGCGTCTGGCAGGGCAGCTACTTGATTGCCAATTTTTAACTCGGCCTGGATGCGAACAACCGACTTCCCGCCTCGGAAGCGGACGCCTTAACCACTAGACCACCGAGGCGGTCAGTGCGGGGGGAGGGGCAGACAAAGACAGTTGGACATAAACACCGCTCATAGATATTTTTTAAAAGCTGTAATTCATTTACATAAAGGTATGTAAATACACGTGTACGAGAGCGAACGAATCACAGGTACTCCAAACTTTCGCTAATGTACATGTAATTATCAACAGTGACTGATGTTTTGTCTTTGCTTTAGGTACTAAAAGCTTTCATGAATGCAAATATTTGTAGTAACTGATGTTTTCTTGTTATTGGTGACCAATGTAAAATGTAAGATGAGAGAGAGAGAGAGAGATGTAGATACACGTGGACAGGGAGAATGACATACAAGACTACGGACTACCTCAGTGACATCCGTTTAGTGTTTACTTCTAGATTTAAGAAGCTGTCTCTAATTGTCGTAAAACAGGCATCCAAAGCACCCCAACACTTCCTTCCTTCCTTCTGGTCTTCCTTCCTTTATTGCTTCAACCCTTCCATCACATTTCATTCCTCATACTTTCCTTGTCCATTTTTTGCGGTTTTTGTCGGGTTCTCTATGCTGTTTCTACTATTTTACCGTGCTCCCTTTATGTTCTAAGATAAACTCACGTTATCTCTTTAGTTGACTGTTGCTTTACATTTATTAAGCTAACAGAAGATCTTAATGCAAAATCTAGTTAAATCAAGACCTGGCCACACCAGAGTGAACATAAGTAACATCTACATGTCTGAAAAGAATTCCGTGAGTCGTTGTGCTGTTGGTTGTGGGGTTAGGCTGGGTGCCCTAGTGTTTGTGACAAGAACGTGTATAATAATTTATTAGTACCCATGTGTGCAAGATATTCCGCGAGCGGTCTCGGGCATATCAGATCTCTTGTTTCTCGTGGCTTTCTTCTGTCGCCGGTGATGGATTACAGGAGAGACTGGCGATGTTTTTGCCGTGTCGGGAATGTAGAGGTACCCACATGCTGGAGTCGGTGAACTAGACGGAGTGACAGGACGCACAACAGGCACGTGTTGAAGCCGAAGCATCAAACCCGAGAATTTTATCTTAGAATCTAAAGTTGTAGTTTGAAAGAAACGAAAGGACAGTCATAAAAGGACAGTCCACCCGACACAATTAAAATTGGTTTTAGCAGGCGGTGAGGGGTGGCTGGTAAAAATTGATATAGATATAAAAAAAATTCAACATAACTTTATGTTCAGACTTTTTTCCGCAGTCTCTGTTGTCAGCCATTCACTAAAATAGATTGTGATGTCAGCTCTTTGTATAGTATAGCCAACGTTTACAATTATGTTCTGTAGATCAGGATATCACAGAGTGGGCTTGACTATTAATTTGAAACTTTTTAAATACTGACTCAGATTTGGCACGGCATCACTGGCATGTAGTGTTTAAACACAGTGCCAAAAGACATCGGCGCGCAGGTCGTCCTGGAGCCGTATTCATGGCCGTTGGTAAAGCGTGATCGTGGTCACGTGACAAACCTTCGGTTAGCGATCTTTGTTGGCCAATGGAAACCAATGATTTGTCACGTGATCGCGATCAGCTCAGGCCATGAATGCGGCTTTTGAAGATCAGAGCTTAGTCAATTGTCATTTAAAATTGTCATACATCCTTTTACCCGTTAAAGCACTTGTAAACCCTGACCAGCAAAAACATCTTCCATTCTTTGTTTACCAGCACTGTACGGGAACGTGCGTTTACACAAAGAGTAAACGCTCGCATGTTTCTGTAAATGCGATTTTCATAAACGCAGCTTTATGCACAGTAAAGGTTGTCTGGTCTGAGGTGAGGGGTACAGAAAAGTACTACAGTATATAAGTATACCAATCGCATGTCGCAGCATTCTGATGGTTGATACTTCCAGTCACGAAAGCGGTTGTGAAGCACGCTCACTCTGTGTAGTGTGCGTGTGGTTTTTAGCGAGGTAAAAAGATACAAGTGCTTATCCAGAACAGCCCAGGAGTATGGGAATACATGCGAATCTTAATTTCGTTACAATCCTGTTGCTGTAAGACTGTTAGTCATAACCCCGCCTGTTAGTCTTTCAAATGTGACTCTCCAAAAGGATAGTCAGAGCATGACTCACTTGTGCCCAGTAATCTGTCCTTAGGAAAGCAGTGTTACATCAATATTATTGATGCAGACACACAGCTGTACCTCCACTCACATCCTCAAACATGTATGGCACAGAGAAAGGAAGGAAAGACGGGAAGAAGGGTAAGACGACGGAATAGAGTTGAGGGAAAGAAGGACAGAGACTGGATTTCAAACTTCTTTTTATCTTGAAAGTCACACTGACATGATTATACGTCAGCATGTGCGTTCATATACAACCTGCGTGTGACACTTCGATTCATTTGCAACTAAAGTGTTACTGACACATATCACAAGCACTAGAATTCTCTCTGCTTGAGTGTCAAATGGTTTTCACGCCTGTCTGGGGCAAAGAGATGCCCCAAGTTATAATGTCCCGCGCCGCCTGGTTCATGCGACAGAAAGCAGATTTAAAGAGAGGCTTGCGGACAGCTCCCGCGCCCGAGATGTTGAAAACTTTACCAGCGGAAGTGACGTCATCTCGAGAAGGAGCAAGCTATGCTTACTGTTTTTTTGTCTAGACCAGAGTGTAGCTTTTTACAATAAGTTCATAAGAATCATCGCTCGACTCATTATCGGATTGTTCATATTATGAGGAAATAAAGGACAAAGGAAAAGATTTATATTTATTATAAATGAGCTTCCCTTGAGGTTGAGAGGAAACGTGGTGTTTAGTTTAACGACACCCATCACAATAAAGAAAACATTGAAAACACGACGTAGTGATGTGCTCAGATTTTCCATTTTTTCAAATGTTCTGTTTTTATAACTAGTAATTATCACTATTGTTCTATCTCATAATGATCTATTAGATGCCATAACAAACTATCAGAATCAGTGGAATATTTCATGTAATGGTGCATGCTGTACTATCATCGCATGTCCAGATGTGATTTTGATTTTTTGGAGGGTCGTGCATATAGACACATCCTAAACTCTAACCTCACCCCTCCCTCTTGCCTAAGCACACTCTGAAAATATTTCTCCAATGTAGTGAGGAAAAAACA
The DNA here is from genome assembly GCA_004794575.1 of Lanistes nyassanus. NCBI lineage: Eukaryota > Metazoa > Mollusca > Gastropoda > Architaenioglossa > Ampullariidae > Lanistes > Lanistes nyassanus. The sequence continues at coordinate 170,720 of SMGT01011871.1, read as the reverse complement.
CCCATCCTCAAATGGCTGAATCCATCTTTTAACCACCGGACTGCGGACTACCTCAGTGACATCTGTCTAATTCTAGCCACAAGAACCTGTCTCTAATTGTCATAAAACTAATCTGGAGACTGCCACTGCCAAACTGGAAATGAAACAGACAAATAATCTTTACATTATAACACCATCCATCAGCAATCGGACAATTACAGCGATAGTTATAACCCTATGAACCCTATTGTTCTCGTGTGCCCTTTGTTGAAATTTGTTCTCGTAGTTCCCACAAACCAATCCCATTCCAGGCAAGATGGGGAAATGTCAAGAAGAAAAAGTCAAGGAAATAAAGTTTTGGTAACAAGTCAACAGGAGAAAAGGCAATGGAAAATGTCTTTTACTTTTTCTCCCATTCATCCATTGGAAAACCAGTCAAACGCATGTTTTCATTGACTTGTCCCCCTTGATTTAATTCCCTACCTCTTTTTCTTCTCGTGGTCTGTGCTTGGAAAAGAATATTTGAAATGAGAGCCCGTTATCATTCATGCGTCTGCCCGATCCTAGAAGATTCTGCGATCATATACGTAATCGAGTACACACAGTATCCATGCATAGGTAGAGAACCCCAGACCCTCAAAGACGGCACAACGAGTATTAAGTCATCATAAACATCACATCACTGTGCTTCGGTGTGAGAAATATGAAACTCATAATGATAAAGAAGCTTATATAGCACGATATCCCTGCAATATATACCAGAATATACCAAATATACCAGAATACCACCTTATCCGTAAAGACCCAGTAACCTGTAGTTGTGGAGACAGACTTAGTACACCACATGTCCTGCTAGAATGTAGCCTGTAGTTGTGGAGACAGACTTAGTACACCACATGTCCTGCTAGAATGTAGCCTAAACAGTCAGGAAAGGGATGAGCTAAAAAATGCTATGCAAAATCTCAATCTAGTAGTAAACCTAAAATCTTCTCTTAGCCCTCCAAAAAATATAAGACGGAACAAATCCAGCAATTAGCAACTCGCAGACGCACTGCGAATTCTTCCAAATATCCTCCCGCCCGTCCCCGCCCAGCGTTTTGACCAAACAGGTAGCAAAACTCTGGCTGCAAAAGAGCCTTGACCCTTGTCTAAAAACAATAAATCATCTTTTTGTTTAAAACTGTTAGATTTCTTTCCTGTTTTTGGCATTCAGCTTAGTCGCTCCATGTGCAACCGCCCCCAGCTCACGTTTTACAGCAGGCATACGAGATTTCTCCTCAGCACTTGCTGCACATAGTTTGCTACTGGACGTTAAGCAACACCCCCACCCCCGCCTCAACACTTGTGTAAGCTTAAACACCAAACGTCATTTCCTCCTTTCTGTCGTTTGCTCTTAGCTTCATTACCAGCCATTAACAACAAAATGACAACAACAGAAACATAAAGGAATGGATAACAAAGGCACCACTTGGAAAGACAGGAGGATATACAGAAGAGACACACAAGCACTATAAATCCAACATTCAATTTCCATCCACTCAAAACTTAGCAGGTAAAACTTTCCAGACGTGCCGCCGTGTTTAGTGTGCAGGTAAAATTAAATGTGCTTGAACTGTCGGTGAATTTCAGTGCGTGAAAAGTCGTCCAACACTGCAGATCCACCCCAATGGAAATTATCTAAAGGACTTCACATTTGAAATGATCGTTAAACTATTTTTTATGAGCGGACATCAAAGGACATACAACACGACTTATAAAACTGTGAATAACAAAATAATATATTATGTCCGGGCTAAGGAGATAAACAGATAAAAACAATGAAGTCAGCGAACATCGTTAACAGGCGCAGACAGAAAGAGTGGATGGCGAAACCAAACCCAAAATGGTTTGGTGGTGACACATCCTGCCTGTGCAAAGCAGGCCACTCTACGGCAAGGGAAGTAATTCATCCTGTACGTAGCAAGCATAACGCCTGCTGTCGCGGGGGTGGGGGTGGGGGCAAAGACCTGAGAGAGAGAGAGAGGTGGCAAACTGCTGTGCACAGAGGCGGAAAGCAAGTGGTGTCCTTTTGAAACTGTCTCAGGAGATGTGTCATATCTGATAAGACAGCACTTCCTCTGCAAAAGCTATGTTGAAATTCTTCTTGTAGCATAATTAAATTTCACCGTGGCGCGGTTCGAAGATGCTAGAGGTCTTTCAAGTTAGCTTCCGCATTCTGTCGACAACAAAGTGTCCCTGCAAACTCTTCCTGTTCATTCCTGAGGTCTATACATTAACGAAGTAATTCTAGATCTTTTTAAATCAGTATAGCTGAATTCTCCACCAAATGATATTCTTTATTCTGTCATTCTCGTCTCTGTCTCTCTGTTTCCTTCTCTCTCTCTCTCGCTGTTTTCGGTATGGCGTGGCTGACATTTTCAGTAAAGTGATGTATTAAACTCTAATTCTGAATGTCCCGATGAATGTCATATTAGCTCTTTCTTTATTTAACTACTCTGTAAACTAAATTATACATTTTTATTTTTGTGATTTACCAAGTTCCACTATTCCATAGAACAGCTTTTTTTCTTTTCCCCGACACGCTTAGTGAAGAACTTACTACACACATTGAAAGTGGTGTTACCAACTATTGTCTTGGTGTCACCAACGATTTCCTTGATGTCACCAACAATTTCTTGCTGTCACTAGCAATTTTCTGCCGCACGTTTGAGGTGGGAGGGTAACGAGGTGCGGAAAATTCTGGTTGTCATTGCAAAGTTAGCAGCAGGTGACTGGACATTGACGGTAACGGATTATGCTAGCACCTTACATTGTTCTGCATGTCGATACTGTGAGCAGAACGAGTGCTTATTCACGAACAGACCGCGTCAGGAAAAAAACCCTAGATTCCAAGAGTTAACACGGTCTCCCTAAATCAAGCTCAGCATTCCTGACAGATCTAGAGCTCCTAGATATACAAACCCCCGTCCTCCCATTTCTTGTGCCTTGTGTCTCTCCTTCTTAAAAATGTTACAAAACCTACTGAAATGGCGTTGGCGCCTATCAGAAAGTAGCACCACCATGATGTATTGGAGTTAATGCCGCTATTACGTCATTTGTCATAGACTTATTGAGTACCTGTCAAGACACTGGCCAGGTGAGAAGTGCGGAATTGTGAGTCATCTTCAAAGATTTGCTGACATTGTCAACGTTACGTCATCTAGAGAATCACTGACATGACTGTCACCCATCAGAGAAATACTGCCGTTCTACCATCTGGGGGTATGGGGGTCGGGATTAGGCTGTCCGCAGGACTGCGTTGTAAAGGAACATAAAAACAAAAACAGAGGCGTCACTGTGTCATCCTGATAGAGAATCAGTGACACAAGTGTCAGAGAATTATCTTTGTCATCAACGCATTTTAAAAAAAGGAAAACAAAACAATAACGAAAAAAGCAAGAAAGAAAAGTTGAGGGACCACGCGAATAAAGAAGAGAGAGAGAATGAGAGGATAAACAAAGAGACGAGACGGAACAAATGTGGACAAGAAATGGAGAGCGGAATCGTTTCCAAGGCTTGATTTTGCTATTGACTTTGTCAGAGCAGCTGAAGTACGTCTTGTTACATGTCTAAAGAGCAAATAAACCAGAACTGACTTCCCCGTTTCAGTCTGAACAAGTTTAGTATCCCCCCCCCCACACACACACACACACACACTCCACCACCACCACATTGTGACCCCGTGCCCCAGCTGACTGCAAACATGCTGATCGATCGCTCCTACCCCTCCTCGCACCGGTCTCCAAATACCCATTTCCCTCCCGCCGTCCAGTATTCATTGATGGGTTTATCCTGGCAATATGTAAAAGAACACCGTGGCACCGCGAGTTTTCAGTAATTGCTCAAGACGTGATTATGTCAGCCGAATATCAGGTTCCGCGATCGATTTCGTCTGCACTATAAGCTCAGTGATGGATTGATCTTATATCGGGCAGTACTGTACACAACGCGACTGTATGACACTTCATTCTGTATTCGGTGAGTTGTACTTCCACATTAACACACTCTATAAAATGCTCTGTCGACATTCTGGTTGTCAACACGTTCAGATTATGTTAAGATCCACATGTAATAGAACAAGCATTTCTTGTCCCTATACTTACACAATGGGCTTTTAGAGTTGTGAAATATGTAACGCTAAACGTGAGAAGACTTTATTCTTTCAACAGGGAGAGCTATTTGTATGGAATAAAACAATAATGTATGGACTATAACAATAATGTATGAACTACAACAATGTTTGTATGAAAGCAACTCGTTCAGGAATATCCTGCAAGCCAAAGACTGTGTACAGTGTACAGTACATGTCAACAGCAACGTGTGTGGAAGGCGCCTCTGCAGCAAAGTAACCATTAAGCTCGACGAAGGAAAACTATCGTGATTTATTCAGAAAAAAATTATGGACTGGCAGGATCAGTAGTGTACCCGCGAACGTCTACTTTACCGTCACATCTGCCAATGAACACCTTGTGCAAACGTGTCAAGCAGAGAAATTCCAAGTTGTACTTACCCCGCTGGAGCCAGCAATTAATCCTATTAAAAGCAGCAGAAATAGTCCACAGAAAGCGGGCATGATGTCCGGCAAGAGTTAGCCCGCCGCACGTGGCCTTGTGTTATGCGCTGTGCCGCTTTGCCACAAGTCGCTGCTTGCACACCTTGCCGCCGCTACACCTGGGGGCTGGGTGGTCACTTCTGAAGGGAACGACGCCAGAACACGAGCTCAGGCGTATCAACAGCCGTGTGGCGTCTGCTAGCGTCCTGTGCTTCCCGTGAACAGCTGCAGTCTTTTGTTCTCACCGACACGCTACTCCTAGCAACACGGCTGTGGCCCTCCCCGAAGGGCCTTTGAAATGATGAAAGTTTCAAAATAAAGTTATTTTGTGGCTCAGAATAAGGATGGCCCGCTTAGCGCACTCTAGAGTGGGTTTCTCTTCTTTTCTTCTCTTTTATTAGTTTTTCTTTCCCACAGTATTCGCCTGTTTTGTACAAAAAGGCGAAATGGACACTACAAGAGGTGGGAGATATGTGGGAGGCACGGCGCGAGTCGATCGTCGTGTCTGCAAGTCGATCGTCGTGTCTGCAAGTCGGTCGTCGTGTCTGCACGTGGCGACAAAAGAACGCTGGCTGGAGCGCGCCGGAATGTGCTGACAAGGAGCTCGAGCGGGTGAGTGACTTCAGTCCTGCTTGACGAAGATCAAATCATGCCACCCCCACCTACCCCTCCCACCCGCTCAGTGACCAGAATACATGCAGGCGGCATTGTATTTCGGGTGGGAGCTGTCTGACTGGAGACCTGGAGTATTGTGGTTAATCAGAAGGCATGTGGGCGTGAACACGTGTACGCGTACATTCACAGTAGTCAACGGCAACAACACACTCCCCTCTGCTTTTTCCCCACTCTCTCCCCCTCCCCCCACTTTTCCCCCACTCCTTCTTCCATACACATGTATGGCACTCCACTAAGGACATCTATCATCCCACACCCTCACCACTGCCCACAGAAAGCCAGCACATGGCTGCAAAGTTCGTTCGTTTCAGTCATTTGCGACGTACGCCTAACGGGTTGAAAAACAGTTTAAATTAATGCAACAGATTTATTAACAGGGAGTGGAGGTCGGAATATTTCTCACGAACTTTCACACTCGAGCACCACAGCGAAATGGATGTTAAAATAATTCCTTAACTACTCGCCACTCAAGCAACTGTAAGCTTTATTGTCCGTTATTTGTCATTCAGTGTCGCATTTTGAGTGTAGAAATGAAATAACGGACATATTTTTGAGAGTTGAGACCCCGCGGCTTGGAAAACGACGGAAAATTTGGACAGTCACACATGGCGCTAAAAAACTAGGGCAGTGTCTTCTGAAACAAGGAAAACGCATGTAAGCAAGCTCTTAAGAAGTCAAAGAATTAATTCCTGTCACCTTCGCTCAGGAGCACACGAGACAGTGTCGCCTCTAGCTTCCCCCACAACTCCAGTATTTCGCGAAGAGTCCACGTGACTTTTTTCTCCTCTCTTGGGGGATAAACACGTGTGTCGTGCATGTCAGGGTCTGACACTGACAGTGAAGCCTGTCTCAAACGACAAGAGTTAAAAATGCAGTTTACACCAGTAAGTAAGGATTCCAATGGTGTGAAAAAAGCGGTCTCCGGCACTCTTGCGTAGGGAGTTAATAATAAAAGCTTACACTTGCAGCTTAGCAAAAGACTTAGGTAAGAAAATCTAAGATTTCAGGGTACCAATCTTCCATTTGCACAGAAAGCAACAATAGTTTCTTTATTCCGAGAAATAATCAAAGATCAACAACCTTTAATTTTCGACATGGATGTCCCTGTTGCTGGTCACTGCAAAAGCTGGTTTATGCTCTCAGTTTTTCTTCATGTGAACTATACATGACTAGGTGGATGGAAAATACTGGCATTCACCAAAACACCTTTTACACTAGACTTCGGTGACTGGAGGGACGATTTTGACTCATGTGGATCAAATGCTGTACACGTGCTTTTAATCAGCTCAGTTTGAAACTGAGATCTATTGCTTGTACAAACTTTGTTACTTCGTCATTCCCACGTCAACGGTTTTCTATGGATCTAGATACTGAATATGTATAATATATACCTACTTGTATTGAAACTAGGAACGTTTAACTTTTTTCAACTGTTTTAAGTGTCATTGTCGTTCTCAATGACAAGATTTTAATAAGGGGAGACTACATTTACTTTGACGCCTTTGGACTGTGCAACAGTCCAAACCTGTGAAACCTTACTAATACAAGGTGAAACCCGTGGTCTCAAGCCATTCCACTAAAACTCAAGGATTTTCTTCATTAACTCGTGCTCAACAGCGTGTAACAAAATTCGTTTTAGTTTCCTCTAAATTAGATCCGAACCTTCTGTGCAAACTTTTATTTCGAAACAGTCGCATTAAAGAAAAAAGTGGAATAAAATTAATCTTTATTGAATAACAATTTCCGGGCTGCTGCCTTAGTTCTTTCCCATAACTTGCCTTGACTTACTCACATCATGGGAGAGGAATACGTGGCTTTTTGTTTGTTCGTTCGTTTGTTTGTTTGTTTGGGGTTTGGGGGGGGGTTGCTGGTGGTGATGGTGGTCGATAATAGTATTGACAGACTGGAGACTTGATAACGTGGACGTTAACCCCTTCTGACACAGTTCGACTAAGTCGCCTGACAGTACAAAAGCCATGTAAATATTACACAAGCCAGTTGACACAGTACAACATGTAAATATTACACAAGCCAGTTGACACAGTACAGCTTGTAAATATTACACAAGCCAGTTGACACAGTACAGCTTGTAAATATTACACAAGCCAGTTGACACAGTACAGCTTGTAAATATTACACAGGCCAGTTGACATAGTACAACATGTAAATATTACACAAGCCAGTTGACATAGTACAACATGTAATTATTACACAAGCCAGTTGACATAGTACAACATGTAAATATTACACAAGCCAGTTGACACAGTACATGTAAATATTACACAGGCCAGTTGACACAGTACAACATGTAAATATTACACAAGCCAGTTGACACAGTACAAAATGTAAATATTACACACGCCAGTTGACACAGTACAACATGTAAATATTACACAAGCCAGTTGACACAGTACAACATGTAAATATTACAC
>SMGT01011871.1:129418-142132 GCA_004794575.1 Lanistes nyassanus | reverse complement strand
GACAGAATGCTTCAACTGCCATCCCTGAGACGCCACATGCAGGAACCACATGCCAGACACGAGATCCGACTTCACAACACTGTCTTGGCGAAAAAATCCCGTTAGAAACACATTAGAGACAGAATGAGACTTAAACATGACAAACACGGAGAAAGCGATAGAGAAGGACTAAACAGGACTAAAGCCGACAAATCCCAAATGTATTCCCATCTCCAGTAATGTGTATCATTGAACAATTCCCTACATTTGTACTGTGCTTCTTCTATGTATGCTTGTTTTTTTTTACCCTGTGGGCTGCGGGAATGTTTTAAAACTGTTCTCCGTTTGTGTATAAAATAGGACATAACATACCGAGTTATAGTTTTGTTTCCGATGCTTCGAGATTGTGTATTGTGTTAAGTTTCCTCAGGTAGACACAGGGTTTGATGAAAACTTATCGTTTGTTGACCGCGTCGTGGACGTGACGTCCCTGTTTCCCCCGAAACGCGCGCCAAGCAGCAAGCAGACACGGCGGGTGGTGACGTAAGACAGGAAGAGCAGAACCCCCTGGCCGCCATTGGCTACAATAGACAGACCGCGCAGCCAATCCAGTTCGAGGCCCTCCGCCAGAAGCGACAGTGTCCACGTGATTCCGGTCAGCAGCGACAAGCGTGTGCATACCAGCACGTGCTGGTGCGAGTCGTGCTTAGAGTCGGCGCGCGGCTTGAGTTGGGTCACCTCGTGAATGCGTCGCACTGTCAGAATAAACAGCACGAAGTTGACTACCACCATCAAGGACAGCGGCAGCACCATGGCTGTCCCCAACAGCACTTGGGAGCTCAGGAAACAGGTGTCGCTGCTGTAGCCTATGGACCCACCATGGGACTGGACATACGACACAGCCACCACGATGGCAACCACTAGGGCGGGCAGGGTCAAGGAAATCACGATGTTTCGTGAGGTTTTCCAGAACAACGAGTTAGAAACGTGGCGCGTTTTGGCAGAGAAGACGTGAAACATGTGCATGGAACAGATGGTCATCCAACAGAACGAGCTAAGCCAGGCCTCATGGACGATAACTCCCAGTGCCTGGCACCAGAAGTCAGCAACAACTTTGCTGGAAGCCAGCAGCAGCGCCACCTGTGCTACTAACAGCGCGCCGCAGGTGCCCATCACGTTCAACCCGGGCTGCGTGCGCAGCGCCGGAAGCAGAGCGTAGACAACCAACGTGAGAAACACGCAGACGATGGAGAGCGAGATGGCTACCCACGACAGAACATGCTGCCACAGGGGGGCAGGATTCGATTTATAGACATACGCCAAGGAGTTCAGCGTCTCCACGCACACGCTTAGCATATCGTCTTCCTCCATTCTGGTGTGAAGAAAGGTTTTCACTTCCGCCTCGTTATATCCACTAACTAAGAACAATCTATGGGCGCCGTCTTCGCTCTCCCGAAATTCATATTCATCCTTCGCGAGCCGGACATACGCGCACGTGAGAAGAGGCGTCATGGGTATTTTCAGAGATTCTGGGATGCTGTTACTAGGGGAGGTGGACGAGACGTTCTTCAACGCATTGACTATCTCGACTGTTCGGAACCCCGTCGTTCTCAAGTCTCTTACGACCTTATCAGCCCACTGGGGGTCGTTTACACTATAGACAGTCACGTTCGTCCGACCTGACGACACAGTCATGTTGTTTAATTCTGCTAGATCAACTTTCTGACTAAGAGTGAATTTCTCTTTAGATACTGAATCTCCCAAAGTCCAGCTATCAATAACGAGATTGTGCACCAGGAACCCTTCCGCGACATCTCTATTTAAATCCCTTGATGCTGTTATGTCTCCTTTGATCATAATTTGGGTTATCTCTCCTTCGTGTTCGTTACAAACAATGTCTAGTGTAATAGTCAGATTATATTCAAAAACATAGTGTTGCGTCTTCTCTGTGAGCTTGCTTTCAATCTCGCGCACCAGATTCTTCAAGGACTCATTTGTAGAGGTGTTCAGAGCGAGCCCAGTGTCGGGAAGGAGGCTGATATGTAGTTTATACACCAGGCCGCGAATCTCTGTCACTGCCGTGACGCAAGTGCTGTTTTCAGCGTCTAGCAGCTTTCCGGCCGTGCATGTCAGATTGTGGCAGACACCCTGCAATAAATAAATCAATAATTCAGTAAATAAACTGACGTCAGCGAACCAAAACTTTTGTAAAATAAAGCAAACATCTTGTAAGTTTCCCTGCCCAGAACGTGGATCTGCGAAAAAAGAACTGCTTTAAGCTTGAAGGTATTTTTTGGCGTGGTGTCAGTGCTGTCGACAGACCGACTCCGATCTTGTCTGGAGACATAAAATGGCGTTGCTGTTGCTATAGTTGTCTGACAGTCAAGCCTAATCGTCTTATGCTGGACTAAAGTCACCGACAGACTATACGGCGGTGTCCTAAGGCACCCCCTTTTCTATCTTATTGATACGTGCACTAAAACAGTGCCCTGTGGAACACTATTTATATATGCGCCGACAATGCAACGTGTGAAACATCATCAGCGAGTGAAGCTGTTATTGTCTCTGACCTGTCAGCATTTAGGAGTAGTTGTTAAATGCGTTCTACTCTGCGTCCAGTTTAGCATAGTCTAAACATGTGTCATTGCAGTGCAAGAAAGGCAATGCTCCCTTGGCGGGCACACGCATGGAACGTACAACTGAGACCCCTAAAGTTTGTCCCTGAGAAGATCGGCCAATTGAGATCAGCCTTACCTGTTTCTTAGTACTGGTTATCTTGCTGTAACTGTCAGCGGCTGGATATTTCAGCACATAGTTCGGTAACAGGACATTAGTCTCCCATAGTGCGAAATCCCCGACAGGTGGGGACACTTTCGCTTTAAAATAACCATCCAGTTCACGAAACCTCCTAATGGTTAGACTTTTAATATGTGGAAGATGAAATAAAAAGTATACGGCGAGCATTCCATGCCCTAAACAAAGTCTCTCTCTCTCTCTTTCGCTCTCTCTTTCGCTCTCTCTTTCGCTCTCTCTTTCGCTCTCTCTTTCGCTCTCTCTTTCGCTCTCTTTCGCTCTCTCTTTCGCTCTCTCTTTCGCTCTCTTGTTCGCTCTCTCTTTCGCTCTCTCTTTCTTTCTCTCTCTTTCTCTCTCTCTCTCTCTGCTTTATGCAGCCAATGATTTTGAATTTATGGGAAAATGGTCGAAACATTCCTACCAGGTGCGGACGATGAATGCGCCTGGAGTACTATCTTACACTCCTCAAGCCTGGAGTACTATCTTACACTCCTCAAGCCTGGAGTACTATCTTACACTCCTCACGCCTGGAGTACTATCTTACACTCCTCAAGCCTGGAGTACTATCTTACACTCCTCAAGCCTGGAGTACTATCTTACACTCCTCAAGCGTGGAGTACTATCTTACACTCCTCAAGCCTGGAGTACTATCTTACACTCCTCAAGTCTGATACTCACGCCATTCCTGAGCCTCGCTTCACCCGACACGCAGTGTGACTTATGTTCCTCTCCTCTGTGGAAGTCCTGCAAGCCCAGAAGCAGTGTCAGGGGCGGTGCAGTTTTCAAAGGACTGAACGACATATTGGTCATAGACGAAGACGCGCATACGTGTTTCTCTGGCACTACACCGTTACACATGGCGCACAGCGCGTTCTGGAAGACAGTCCCAGACTCGTTTTCCATCGCTCTATGCCATGCGGATCTAGACCCCAAACAGCCTTTTTCGATCTCTGGGTCATAGACTGCCCATCGTCCCGTGACATTGCAACAATTGATGACATCGAAAAACCATTCCTTGTTGGCTGGACATGGGCTGACCTTCACCTTGTCAGGTTGAACATGCTTGAGGGAACAAACTTGAGGAAGTTTGGCAGCTTTCTGCAACAGTTCTTTGGGTGACGTCACGGCGTAGAGATTCTGAACATGGGAACAGACAGGGGCTATATGCCACGGCGTAAGGGCGCTGGCATTGTTGCAAGTGGCGCAGTCACGGTTTCTGTACGTGACCTGTGTCGTGATGTCTGTCACAGGCTCGTCACGCGTGTGTCGTCCTTGACCTTTCTCGCAGGCGTTGCGCACACTTTGGTCTCCCCACGTGACCGGGCACCTGATGACGCCGAAGTTCAGATCTTCCAGACACCCAAACACTTCGGGCTTCTCCCACAGCCAGCTGCACACAGATTTATCGCACACTGGCCAGAGCGCCATGCCGGATCCATTGCAACTGCAAGGGAACCTTTCCAAAGATCTGCACACTCTGACGCCAGAACTACACTGCGACAAAGACCAAACCCCGTGGCTACTCCAGATATCAAATCTCAACAAAAACGCCTCTGGCTCCTCGCTAGGAGTAGGCCATACGAATATTTCATGGACAGCAAAGGAACAGTTTTCCCATGTATCAGCATGCTGAAGAAGTTGGTGGTGCGGCATGGCAAGTGACGCTAATCCGGCGCCAGTAAGATTCTTCACCCTGGCGGTGCTGTGCGTGTTGTTGATGTCAGCCTGTCGCCACACTCGGGCTGCATCCCCATGCGTTGTCTTTTCGCCGTGTCCTGTGACAAAGTGCGACTGGAGACTTCCCGTGAGGAACAGCTTCAGAACGACACTCACACCACAGACTGCGACCCAACACAAATACCTCATGGCGACAGAAAACAAGACAGTCTATGATCTCAACTCTTCCATTCTTCACAAAGGCGTCTGGGCAAGTCCCCTACAGATGACTGTGTGACTGAAATTTGCTTCTAGCAAACGTTTTAGCCTCTTTGTTCGTTCGTTCTTTTAGGCTTGTTTGCTCTTCACTCTGTAGGATCTGGTTGCATCCAGCAGTGCCACAACATTTGGTTAACGGCCATCTGTTTCATGTTTTCTGATTTCTCGTTTTAACGAAACAGTTTGATACCCTTTGTGACTTAAAGAGAAACTCTGATTTCTTCAACAAGTAACCCTTTCTCAGTTAAGGGTATTCGTTCTGTTTTGACCAACAAATCCTGCTGAAATAGAGCTGTTTTCTATTAGATGCGGGGGAAGCTTGTCGACCTGTTTGAAGAAGGCGGCTAGATAAACATTTTGGGAATGAATAAAATTGTATGGGCAGTTAATTTCCTGTTCATGCTTTGCCTGGCCTTCTCCGGTCACCCTGAACGAGTGCGCCGTTGTCGTCAAAGCGGATTAATAACAGTGGAGCCATAGTAAAGCCAGATTGATTACATCCCCATACTGGTCATTCCCAGGTTCTAACTTGCCAGCACCGCTTCTTACATGTCAGGAATTCAGAAAAGCATCGTGCTTTGACTGTAGTGCGATTTCTCTCCCTCTCACCGGTGGATCGTTGGATCATATGCCGATGTGGTGTGGCGGATTTTATTTAACTCACAGCAGCTTGGTTTATTTCAACTGGTCTGCCTGGTTTACCTTTTGTCTGCAGTAGTTCGCAGTGTGCTGCACGGCATCTGGATACCGACAAGAAATCTGATTATTCCATCGCCGTCGTCGTCTTCATCATTGTAGTGATTCACAAGAAATTTTTCGTTTATCAATCATTCCTTTGTCAAATAAAATTTAACCGGTTATAGGGTTTGCTTCGGGAAACTTCTGTTTGTTGCTACATATATAGTCTGTAGTAATTTCTTACTCAAAATACATTTTCTGCATCACATATGCGCGAATGACTACTGCATACTCATGCCCTTTCATATTGAAATCTGCCCTGATACTGTTAAAGGCAACCAGACGTAGTCTGTCACGTGCTTCTTGATTATCATTTTGACTGTTCTCTAAACTCCTGACGCAGACGTGTGACAGTTGCTACCTGCCTACAGTCAGCCTGTCTGTAATCATTCAGACTCGACTAGACACGTTGAACAGTAAAAGTTCCGCTATGTCCGCCTGCTTTCTCACGGCCTGACTCAACTTCTGGTGCTACTCCACTCTTGTAGATTAGCATCTATGCTTAGCCAGCATCACTTCAATCACTCATCCTAGTCCTATAGCCTCTCCCCCTAAAGACATCCGGGGGCCTGGATAGCTCAGTTGGTAGAACTGCAGACTAGCAGGTGGAAGGTTGGTGGTTGGAATCCTGGTCTGGCCAAGGATTATTTCCTGGAGTTATAGATTATGAAAACTCCATTCGCCCATCTCCCCGCACATTAACCTGCCTGTCGGCACTGGCCATCCTACTGCAGCTATCGGTCTGGTGGTTCTTTCAGGGCATAGTTAAGTAATAGGACCCCATCCCCCTATAGTCCACCCTCCTGATATGCACCCAGTTTGCGGAGGGACGTTATCAGCCAACGAGCAACCTCAAGACATCCTAGTTCCATAGCTAGTTCCTAGTTCCTTTTAAAGACATCCTAGTCCTACAGACTTTGTTCTTTAAGACACCCTAGTCCTGTACCCTTCCATTTTTAAGACATCCTGGTCCTATAGACTTTCCTCTTCAAGACCAACTCAAATCCAGCTACCTGTAACTCGAAAACGTAAGTCCAGTAACTTCGTGTTTAGAATTACATTCCAGTCAAGTCACTTCCTGTCTACACTTACTCTCAAGTCCTGCCACTCCCACTTTGCACATGCAGTGAATGGCAGCGTATCCAGGAGAGATGACTTTGACAGCCCGAGCAGCAAGGTCAAAGGTGGAAATCCCGAAGACCCAAAACCGAGATCAGTTCCAACACTGCAATAAAGGCTGCAGTAGGTACAGATGTTCTGGTGAGTGACACCCGTGACAGTCTTGACAACTTTACGAATGTCAAGGACCATCGTGCAACACCTACTGGTCTTTCCTTCAAGGTCTGTCCTGCTCGTATTGCTGCAGGTTGTGTCTAATTTAAAATTTTTATAAGGTGCGCAAGACACGGTGCTCACGTTGTCAGGGGCAGCCAGGATGATGTCACACCCCGCGTCCTTGTTACCAAAGAACAAGAGTTCTTCCACAGACCTGGCCGCGTATACGTACTGAAAATGCGCGCAGGACAGCGCTTGGTTCCAGTTCACATGCTCAGTGACGTTGTGACACGTGGAGCAGTGGATGTTCCGGTAGGTTCGCCCGTTTCTCACGTCCGACACCGGCTGCACCAAGGGATCTCTTCCCTCGCATTTCGTCCTCACCATTTCCTCCTCACTATTCCATTCCTCTGGACACTTGACAATCGCCAGAAAAGTGTTCACAAGACATCCAAACCACGTCACACTTTCTGCTTTTGATAAAATAAGAGCGTCAGAGCAGCAATGTGTGAAGTTGCAAGCCTGACCGCAGTCACAGGGGAAGCAACTCAACGTAGTGCAGGATTCTAACATTGCTAAGTCATTGTGGGGTTGGCTTGTAGTCGCTGGCGGGATGTTCTCAAAACCTGTGCAGTCATCAGTGATGCACTTCTTGTAACAGTGCCGAAGCTGATAATATCCAGATGTTTCAAAAGATTCGTTCGCGTTCCACAAGCCAACACCTGCAGACAAGTTCTGGCTTTCATCCAGACGGACTGTAGCACCTGTCACTTCCATGTTAGCTTGACCTTGTACATTGTCAGTCTTCTGTGTAAAGTTTTCTTGAGAATAAAATGTATGGCTACACGGCACATCATTAGGGAGTTCTTCGAGATTCAAAGCTGAAAGTAAAACTTGTGCACCCAAAAAAACGAAAGTGAAAAAGTTAGTCCCCAAATTTCTCATTGTGCACAAACGTTTGGAATCAGATCTCACCCAAAACTAATGCTGAAGAGATTCGCGCTCTGGTCTGGAGTGAACTTTGGTGAGAAATGTTTCAAAAGTAAAAACAGGATAAAGTCAAAGATAAAATATTCCTGACAGTCTATTATTCCTGTCCTGTTCGCACGAATACAGAAAAACGATTGGCATCTTCACAGTCCGGAGACCCACAGACTGGTGCGCGCCTGTGTTTATCCAAACTTCCTTGCTGAGCCAGGCAGAAATGAGCGTCCAGTACCTTCATGATAAAATACCAGCCCATACTGACGCACTTCGTGCCCGTGAGACTGTAAAGCTAGCCTTATATATCATTAGCACCATGGAAATCCATGGCTGGCTGTCTAGCAAAGTTTCCCCCTTTCCTTAATGGAGAATGAGTTATGTGTGTTTTTTTGTGTACATCGCTTGTTGGTGCCAAGGCAACAAAACGAATCTGGGTAAAAAGATGTCCCGCCCCTGCTTTTAAAAAAATCTGCTGTTTGCCATCTGCTGGTAATGAATGTGAGCTCTAGAGAATATATGTTTAAACAGCACAGGTGTTTTTCCTGAAATATGAAAAAAAATGTATTTACGTAGATAACTAGTCGTACTTTTTAATGGTGACTTAGTTCTTATCAGTCAAATGCGCGGGCTGAGAACGGTTGCAGTGTTTGGACAAGTTTTCTCCCTTGGCCTGTGATTTTCAAGACAATCACGTGCAGTTTTGTTCAGTGTTCAGTCACATGATATCATGCAATCGCTTTAAAGTACACTTCTCTTGGCTCTGTATTTACACAACCCTTCAGCATCCACACGATATTATTTTCAGGGTTAAATCGATATCCTGTTGATCGCTGAAACAAACGCGGACATAACACCGGGATCTATTTTTCTTCTATTTGTTGTGGACACCAAGGTTATCCAGAGTGGACACGGGGTTTACTAAAGCCTTCAATTAGAATGACGGCATGATTGTTCTGCAAAAAGTTCTTCTCCCAGAGATTTAACACGAATTACGTATTCATTTAAAATATTCATTATCCTTTATAAATCAATTATGTTTTGTTGTAAGTGGTTGAACTGCCTTCTTCTGTTTTCATCCAGTTTTATCGTGTAAACGTGGTAGGAAAGTAATCATAAAGCAATAATCCCAATCGCGAACATTCAAAACTTCATTCAAGTTCCACGAGGATTCTTTTCCCAGCAAGCTTCTCCCAGTATTGTTGAGAAAAGATTCGTCTGCCAACAATATTATATTCAGTTTTTTAAATGCTTTTTTGTAAACGACTAGAGTTTTTTTCTTATGACGTTATCATCTTACGTAGTATATCCAGGTATCTGGCCCATTTTGTAGTGTTACTAAAGGTCGGGTAACTGCTGGGAAAGTATCTGCATATACTTATCAGTCAACATAACGTTTCGTAGGCAAATAAATCTACTGAAATCCCTCATACCAAATAAAAAAACATTTTCTCAATTTTCGAAATAACATAAAATATATGACAAAAAAGGCGCCAGTAGGTATGTGTGAATATATATACATATATTAGTCACTAACCTGTGACTCGCGTGCCGGACACTTGACACTAATAGGAATTTCCCTCGATCCATCAATGAGTACAACATTACATGTACAGATGGTAAACATTTGTTAACTTACGTTGAAATGTTGCCACTGACCCCGCGGGCATTCGCTCGTCTCTTGATGTTCTACAGGTCTCGACACCAGTCCAAGCAGAAGAGAAAGCGGTAAATGGGCTTTTGTCTTTGATGTGTCTAAAGGTACCCCTGACTGAGATCCTGGTAGGGACATACATCGTGTCATATCTCGCTTCTCACCATTGCAGATTGCACACAAGACATTGCCGTACACGTTGTCAGAAGTACCAATGACGTGGTAGGACAAATCTTCCATCTCTAAACATGCTCGTTCGATCTTCTTGTCATAGGTCTGCCAGGCACCCGTCACATTGCAAGTCCTGATGACTTCCGTCAAGAAGGCCTGGCGACACGTCAAAACGCTGACGTCCTCTGGTGGTACGTAATCTACAAAACACTTGGCGTTGCGACTGATGAATGAGACCATCTCCTCGATGGATGTTGCCATGTAGATATTTTGAAAATGTTCACACTCCACCGTTCGTGTCCACAATGCAAGTGAACTGGCGTTATGACAGGTGGCGCAGTGTCTGTTTCGGTAAGTTTTTCCGGTTTCTAAGTCGGTCATGGGCTCGGACAGCAAAAAACTCTGCGGGTCGCTTTCACATTCTATCCGTACTGTCTTGTTTTCGTCCTCCCACTCTTCTGGACACTTCATGATGGCCACGAACCTGTTCAAAAGACATCCAAGGAAGCTAACTTCTGTCGCGGACGTAAGTAGCCTCTCGGGACAGCATTGCTTTGAGGAGAAGTCGCAAGAACCAATGCAGTCACAAGGGAAACAATCCATGTTGATGCAGAAGTTTTTGCCGACGCTGTTAGTGGTAGTTTCGTAGACTGAGATCATGCCAGTCGCAGAGGACGCAATTTCAGGGTTTGTATTTTTGACATCCACACATATCTCAGGACAGTACCCATCTAAGAATTCCTCGCCAGATTGCCAAGTTGTTTTCCATGAGTAAGGCTTTATCGCAGACTCTGGAAAATCGGAGTTATCCCCATTCGCATGTGCACTTAGAATGGTTGTCATTAAAATATCAACCACTTTTCCTGTGACTCTGCCTGGGATTCCATAACTTGGTCTTTGTGTGGTGACATCCCTTTGCTCGTTTGTACCCAGACTACTGCGGGACACACACGAAAGAATTACAAAATCCAAGAAGAACACAGAAGCAAGATTCGAGGCGCTAGCCATGATGGCTCAAAAATCTTCGCTAGACGCGACCGGAAGAGCGACTCGTAGAACACAACGATAAAGCCATAGCATCAAAACTAAAAGCTCACAGCCTCAAAGAACGCTTCACAGATGCAGTTGAAGATCTGTATTTGTCTTGCTCGGAAGTTCAAGATTGACTGAGGTACAGAAACGCTCGGAAGGATTGCCTTGCCAGAGCTTGTCTATCGAGAACTCTCGTTCTCGTCCCTGTGCAACCTTCGTAACAATGGCGAAGCTGATAATATCCGGATTTTTTCAACTTTTTCTTCCACGAGCCAACACATGCAGACAATTTCTCTCTTCCACCCAGACACCACCACAATTCACTTAGATGTTACCTTGATCGCACATCATCAGTCTTCTGTGTAAAGTTGTGAAGTGTTCTTGAGAACAAAGCTTATCTACGCAGCATGTCGTCAAAGTGTCCTTCTAGATTCCAAGATGAAAGTAAACGTTTTGCGCCCAAAGCCATATGGTGAAAAAGTTAAACCAATTTGTCCCATTCTACAGTTGCGCGTATTGATCGCATCTAACATAAAGTTAAAAGCTGAAGATATTAACGTACTCGTCTGGAGTGAACTTTGAAGAAAAAATGTTTCAAGAGTAAAAACAGGATAATGTCAAAGATAAATATTCCTGGCAGTTGTTATTCCAGTCCTATTCGCACAAACACAGAAAAACGATTGGAGTCATTATAGCCTGGAGACACATTAGACTAGTGCATGCGCGCGTATCTGTGTGTTTAACTTACTAAAACCCGTAGAGCCGAGGCGTGGACCCAGACAAGAATGAGCGGCTAGTACTTTCCGTTTAAAATACAAACTCATGCATTCTGACGCACTTCGCGCTCGTGCGACTGTGAAGCCTTCGTTTTTATAGCCTGTCATCAGCAACATAGAAGCCCGTCATGTAGTTGCCTAGAAAATGTTTTTCTTTTCTTGAGGACTAATTGTGTGTGCTTCGTGTCCATTGCTTGTTGGGGCGAATTTAGCAGATCGAAACTGGGTAAAGAGATCTCCCACTCGTCCCTAAAACAATTATCCCACAGAATCAGTGCTATATTTAAAACTGAAAGTCCTTTGAATTCATTTATTATTTAACGAAATGTTTATAACTCCAACAAAGGTACTGGCAGCGCTCAAACATAGCCGTATGCAGACGTGTGTGCCCAAGGGAGCCTACCGTACACAAACACGTAGCAAAGAGAGGGTCGAAAGAAAGGAACTTGGCCGATCCTCAATGTTTATATTCAAATTTGCTTATCTCGTCAGTAAGGCTGTAAAAAAAATCATTCAACCATCTTAGTTCACCGGTAACAGTAAACACGGAACTGAGTGTAGCTTTAGTTGTGTGTGTGTGTGCATTTTTGTGCGTGGATCGTGTGTGCATGCATGAATGCGTGTGAAAAAAAAGCAATCGAATTCGTTTCCAGTCATCAGCGAATGCTTAGGTTTGTAATCTAGAACACATAGATCGACGATATTACATTTGTCAGCATCTGCTTGAACGCCAGACAATGTATGTTCAAACAGTACACGTCTTTTCCCTGAAATATGCAAAAACGTATTTACGTACATAACTATATTTGTATTTTTAACGATGACTTAGATCTTATCAACTAAGTGCTGAGAACGGATGCAGTGTTTGGACAAGTGTGCTGCCTTTCCCTGTGATTTTCAACAGAATCACGCGCAGTGTTTTACAGTGTTCGGCCATGTGGCATATCATGCAATCACTTTTAAGAACACTTCTCTTGATCCATATTGGAACCTCGTCTCAGCATCCGAGCCTGTGCGGAGGTGCTGTTCGTCTCCTCAACAATGCGGAAAGAACAGGAAATTCTTGCAGCCCACACGACACATGAGATGCCAAGCAGGGACAATGTCAACAAGCAAGTATGTAGAATGATAGCATAATTATTGTCTTGTCATTTCATTATTTTTTTTAATTTGTCAAAGCAAACAACGAAAAGAGCCCCCATCGGCAAGACCAGCGTTATCAGGGCAGATCAAATAAAAGAACATGAATTGTTCGGCCTAGAACCACACCAAAAACCAGTCGTGCGCTAACGGCGACAACTGTCGGGCGTTTTCTTTGTGTGGCCAACAGGACGGCAGGTCTTCTGACTAATAATGTGAACTTTGTGTGGCCAACAGGAC
>SMGT01011871.1:99039-109053 GCA_004794575.1 Lanistes nyassanus | reverse complement strand
CCCCCCCCCCCCCCCCGTCAAAGCGCATGATCCATCCCTTGTCTTCCGCCAGTCACAGATGGGGCTAGATGTCATAGATGGGGCTAGATGTCATGGATGAAGCTAACCGGGGTGCTTCACCAGCGGGAGGTACCCGCCGCGTGCAACAGGTCAGAAGATTGCCAGCAGTCATTTTGACTTACTCCTACTCTTCACTACATATCATTAAATTCAATCGTCTTTATAGATATGATGTTGTTTTCATTCTTCGACTCGACGTTGAATGCTGTATCGCTATGTATCGCTAGAGACTTACAGTCGTGACCAAACGTTTAAGATCACCAAAAATGTTTCAACTAAAATGACGCAAACGCTATTCAGAAAGAAAATAACAATGCAATGCAATACTCACTTTTAAGTGTCAGTTTTGTTTAATATGCTTTGCGTCACATAATTTCTTTCACAATTTAATACATTGTGCGTCCCCCTTTTGTCTTCATGACCGCTTGAATGTGTCCAGACATGCTGAAGATGAGTTCTTGACCATAATCTTTTGAGATGGCATGGATCCAAACGTTCTTAATAGCTTTAACAAGAGTCTTGGCACTGGATGGTTGTTTGTCGGTGTAACGAAATTGAGATCTGGCGTGTAAAGATAGTATTTTTCACGCAGTTTAAACTAGAGGTTCACTTAGTTCAGGGAAGTAAATTTCGTGCTCTCCCAGAGAACAATACGTACTGGGGAAGGGGTAGTCAACCCACCTCCCAGGTCCAAGAGTCAAGGACAGCAGACGACAGCAGTGCGACAACTGATCATGAATGTATTAGTAATGTCCGGTCGCTGGCCTTGGAAACTCGTGATGCTGTTTACAAGAATAGACCATGTGATGTAGAGGGCGTTGGAGTAGGGAGGAATAAGAATAGGGGGACATGCGAGAATCAGGGAGATTCAGACGGAGATTAGACCAAGAGAGAGAAGGATACAGACGGAAGAAGCGTGCTCGGGCTTACGCCCAGCCCATAGGGCTTATGCTTGCTTGGCCAGGGGACTTAGAAAGTTCTGACCACGAAGGCCCAAGGCAGGAGTTAGCAGGCAGAAGACGGGAGGGGCACAAAGGAGGATGGGCCATAGGGCTATCTTCTATATGCGCCTCCGCTGCAGCTGTACAAAGGAGCTATACTCTGGAAGAAGCCACAGCCTTTAGATGCCAGGCAAAAGTTAGAGAATAGAGAAGAGCAGGCTTCAGTCTGTGTCACTAACAAGGTAGACAGTAGTGAGAGAGAAGAGGTCCTATAATAGCCACTAGACTATGGAACAGGTTGCATGAGAAGCCGGCCACCACCTGCAACGGTTTTTGTTCAACAAATAAAGTTTGGGACGCGCACTCATCTAGTTGGCGTCTGTTCGATTGACTGAAACTGGTAGAATTGTTACAATCGGTAGCCTTATTTTTCATATGGACCCACAAATGTTCAATAGGGTTTAAGTCCGGCTATTTCTGGGGCCATTCCAGCGTTTTGACCTTGACCTTCTGGAGGTACTCCTGCATGATTTTCGCTCTGTGGCATGGGGCGCCATCATGCATGAATATCGTGCAAGAATGTATGTTCGTGTGTGTCACCAGTTTGCCCTTCGGCAGCTCCAGGTACTTTTGACCATTCATCGTCGTTCCAGGGTCCAAGAAATATAAACCAGCAGTTTCAGATTTTGATATTACACCCCAAATCATCTGGCCTGGTGGATGTTTCATTGTCTGTATGGTGTATTTCTCATACCTCGTCCCTTGAGGCCTTCTTACATGATGTTGACGTACTACAAACTGCTGAAACGTTGATCCATCAGAAAACATCACATTTCCCCACTGCTCTTCGGTCCAAATTCCAGACGCTTACTTTTTTATTTCTGGTGATAGCCTTGATTTTCGGGCAGGTGTGTGTGATGTTAATCTAAACTCATCCACCAGTCTGCGAGACACACAGTCCTCAGACTCACATCAACCTCTTTAAAAACCATAGCAGATCGGATCTTCTTACATGAAGCTGTTGGAGAGTGTGAAACTATGGATTTGATTACCCAGTCATCTCTAGTGGTCGTTTTTGTGGGACGTCCACTTCTCTTTCGATCAGAAAAAGTATCGACGGACTGGTACCTGGTGATCTCATTGTGAACGCTGTCTTGCTACAGCCTGTTCGAAAAGAAATATCACGTTCTGTGTAGCCTTCTCCACGTAATGTGACTATCGTAGCTCTTTGAATGGCAGAAAGTGTCGGTTTTTGCCATTTTCTCGTGAACATAAAATCCAGAGGTAATACCCTTGAAACGACCAAACGGCACTGAAAACAGCAACAGTCTGTGTTTGCACAGTTTTTAATGTAAAGATGATGCAACAGATTCCAATGTTTGCATTTAGTGTGCCCCAAGATAGCGGATGGGGCAATACTTCATAATAGTGTGGAAATATCAATTATTTACTAGGTGGTCTTAAACTTTTGGCCACGACTGTAGCTCCACTATTCCTAGACCAGGTTTTTGTCATTCCAGTAAAGCGTTGGCTGTGTCAGCAACCTTCACAGGTACCACGCAGGTGAAATATTAAATGAGAACACAAACTCGGCCACGTCATCCAGGTTACAGCTCAGAGATCGTGTTTGGAAGGTACCAGAAGTTCGCATCCGTTAGCAGAACAACCTGAGGCGAGAGAATAGTTTGCGCAGATTCCTCGCTTCATGACGTAACTCGTCTAGGGAGGGAGGTGAGGTAGGTACAACTCTTCTGGTCGAAGGTAAACTTTTTTCTTTTTGCTTTTTTCTCAATGTTTTTCCCCGTCAACGTCAAAATGTTTCATAGCTTTTTAGATATTTCGTCCCTTGATTGTTCTTTGTCGGAATAACGTTGTCGTCAATAAACAATTGGGTATTGTTCATAAAAGGATTAACCGCTGGGAGTATTGCGGAGTTGTTCCCCCGCCCCCAGTGGTGTCAAGCACCAACCCCCGAGAGCCCAAAACACTCACAAGAATGTAAAATATTCAAGAGGTGGGAGGAGGATTGATAATGAAATCATTCTAAGTACAGCGACAATCAGACATCTGGTTCTGCAAAACATTTTTTTACCTGAACTTCCCTGTGTAAACCTCTGCTTATCCCTGCTGTCCGGTTTTTAACTGTTGCCTATTCCTTAGCCCTTTACTATTTATCCTGTTCTGACAGCGCCCTCTAGCTGTAGTTTGGTCCACAACTTTCGATATCGTAAAGCCAGGGACACAGTCAATGTAATGTACAGAAAGCAGACTCTCAGGAGCCGTCAGACATACTCGCCATTGTACTCCCCCAAACCAAACTTACGGAGTAGGACAACGCCCAGACGGATGCGATATTTCGAGAGCAACGGAAGCATTAAAGATAAGAAAAGGATCAAATCCTCTTTGTCCACTGGCATCAACAACAGAAAACGAGAGCACGTAATTCCTCTGCGTCTCTTTTCTCGTCTCGTCTCCCATCCCACTCTCCCCTCCTCTTTCTCGCTGTTCGTACATTCTGTTTCTGTACCATACGCATACCCAACCACGCCTACGCACACATACACACTCAAGCACTCATACAGGCGCGCACGTGAATGCACAGACATATTAACATCCGCGCTCACGCACGCGCTCTGGCATTCACTTTATCCTTACATTTACAATTCTGCGGGCTCCGATTATTCGCACAGGAGCTGGACTATAAATCCCCAGCGAGCACTAAACATTTTACGGCCAGCACCATGGTAACGCGCCACCTTTGTTGACCAGGTCATAGTTTCATCTCTCAGAGCGCTCGGAGTTTTTGCCGCTGATGGACCGGGGAGTCAGATGAAAGGATGAAACGCCGTAACCCCACCCCAGAGAAAACAAGCCAGCCGTATCTAGCCACAGTGGTCGTTTGTACACTAATTGTACTGACATTAACAATTAAACCGTTACTGTCGGACCTAGACATTGCGAGCGATTCGTGGTCGTTCAGTGGTTCCCTGCTGACGTCCCAAATGTACAAATGCACTTTTGGCGAGAATTTCTAGCAAGTGTGCAATACACGAACAGTCTCGACGTATGTAGCAGAATGAACTAATACCCCCAGAAGCTTAGCAAAATTTTTGCAGATTAAGAACAGAAATAAATCAGAGCCCCTCACAGTCTGTGAACGTATATCCCTACTGGTGTTGGTGAATGCATTTCAATACATTTGGAAATAGTACTGTCCCTCACTTATGGACGCACGCTGAAACAGTTAAGGCTCCCAATCACCTGCTTCTCGTAAGATGTAATATTTTGCAAAAGCGCTTATTGCTGACTGGAGCAAATGACCGTTACGATCTTGTCACGAGTTGGGGTTTGGTGGGTCACACAGATTGGAAGTGTGAGTCCTTCTAGGTGTGACCCGTCCACAACCCTATTGCCTTAAGTCCCTAATCCCCTTGTTCAAGCCGCCACCTAGCTAGCTCACGTCATCACCAGGTCGGATTAGGTGTCAGCGGGTGCCCGATCGTAGTTCTAGTCTGCGCGCTGGCTCTAGGAAGACGGGCGAGGTGTTACTGACGCTGGGGGTCACGGCTAGGACTGGGACTATGCACCTAAAATCACCGGTGTTGCACCCGAGCTCCCTAGCCACACCTATATTCACCGCAGAGCTCGTAGCAATACGCACTACCCTAAGGTTGATAACACTACAAAACAGTAAATATGCATCAGAAAAATCATTTCTAGTTGTCTCTGATTCACATTCGGCACTCCAGGCACTCCAAAACCAGTCCTCACAAAGAATGGACATAATATACGAACGTCTAAACCTTCTTCATAAGGTTCATAACAAAATAACCGAATAAACTCTCTGGGTACCATCGCATGTAGGAATCCACGGAAACGAGGAAGCAGATGGACTGGCTAAGCTAGCAATAAAAGACAATCCGATCACAAACGTCATCCAGATAAATGTTCTCATTTCAGTGGAAGAGAGAAAAATAGCCATTAAACCAGCTATAAAAACACAGTGGGACGAAAAGTATAAAATGGAAGCCAAAGGCACCAGGAGAGAGATAGAAGAACTCCCGAGTAACGAGCTCACACTTTTCCACTCCAACAGAGCCAACCAAAGTAGAATAGCCAGAATGAGACTAAATGGAGAATACCATCTTAATCGTAAGGACCCGGTGACATGCAGCTGTGGGGACAGACTTAACACTCTCCATGTCCTGCTAGAGTGTAGCCTGAACAGCCAGGAAAGGGATACTCTTAAAAATGCTCTACACAATCTAAACCTTAACTTCAATCTAAAATCGTCTCTCAATCCTCCAAAACATTAAGACAATACATAATGGATCTGACAGTGTAGGTAGTAAACGCCCATCCAGACGTTAGATATACTTAATAATAAAAAATAAAAAGGGGGTAAAAACCATTAAAATACACCAAGTAAACTATAGGACAAGCGTAAACTGTACAACACTAAAAAGTAAAAGGCAAACACCAAGGTAGAGATAAGCAAAATATAGGAATAGGGCGACAGAAGGGTCGACCAGCAAGCGGTCCACCACTCAAGCCACCGGCACCTTCCTCCAGGAAAGCGACCACAAGCCACGGTCCCCTTCCTTCCCCAAGCCCACTGCCTTCCCCCACCCCCCACCCCAGGGCGAAATCACCGGGAGGTGGAAGCACTTCCCTCCCAAATCAGCAACAGCCAAGTTATCTTTTGTGAATCGTTCTAGCAAGGAGCAGCCAAGAGGACTTTCTGAGGTCAGTCCTCAGGACAGCAGAGAGGGCGCCCCTTTATGAGAACAGATTTCTTTACGTCGTGCGAACTGTACAAACTACCAGGTGAAAGCGTTGTGTGTCCTACACGTGGCCATGGTGTGTGTGCAGTTGAAACAGCTAGGTGTGTCTTTATTACCTTATGATAGTAAAGCAAGTGATGGAAGGAAAAGCATGTTAGCTAGCCAGAAAGTCGGGGAGTCATCTTCTGTCAATGAGCCTAGATTTTTATTTATTCTGTAAATATTCTCTTTTCTTTCACTGTATTACGGAGTTTTGTTATTCCGTGTGGGGAGATTGTAGGTCGATGGGGGCTTGT
This sequence comes from Lanistes nyassanus, assembly GCA_004794575.1. Lineage (NCBI taxonomy): Eukaryota > Metazoa > Mollusca > Gastropoda > Architaenioglossa > Ampullariidae > Lanistes > Lanistes nyassanus. Next base: position 102,972 of record SMGT01011871.1, on the reverse strand, counting down.
GCCACGGTGTACTGCGAGATAAGCATATAAAAATCGTAAATAATACAGTGCTCTTGAAATTTTTGCCTCAAATTTAAAAAAATGTTAAAGTGAATGATCCTAAAAAAATACCTATTTTATCTGTAATTCCTTCACCATAAAAAGATATTTTCTGTCTGTAGACAAGAAGACGCTAGTTAAGTATACGTAGATGGTGGACGGGAGAATTCAAGCCGAGGCAGTATGGACCTACCCGTCCTTTTCGTTTAATTTCCATGACACTTGTGACGGGATCAAAACTGTCTCTGTTCCCACTAGGGAACTGGTGATGGGACAGAACCTTCGCAAACGTTCCCACCAGGCTGTCGACTCTCGATCAGCTGATTTCGTTACAGAAAACGTTTGTACCAAGCTTGTTGCAGATGCTGCCACCATCTCCCACACCCAGCTCTGGCATCGGTCTCGCGAGCGAAAATTGCATAGCTGTCGAACTGCAAGTGCACGTGATGTCTACCGGAATACGCCCACCGAGGGTAAGATGAACAGCATACAGTCAAAGGGCTTCTGCGTTTCACTATTCGGGCAGAGACGCACAGAACAGGAACGATTGCTGCAGCAACCAGTGCTGGCCCGGTCTCTCCGAGTATATCATCGTAAATGCTTACCTGCTTGACGACTTTAGTGTATCAAAACTATATTACACACGCTCACTTCGCTTCGAAAAGGCTGGGGTGACCCTATTGAATAAACTATTCAGATTCAAACCAAATCGTCGTTAATCCAACTCGTGAAAAATTCGCTCGAAACTAGAGAATTTAAGCATCTCTCTCTCTCTCTCACACATCATACAATACATACACATAAGAGATAAGACTAAGGAAAAGTTTAAAAGAAGAATCTGCCCCCCCCCCCCGGGTTCAGGGGGTGCCGTTAGGCCGCTAAAGGTGTTGAGGAGAGTGGAATAGTACCATAAAGCAAATGGATGTCCTTCCATGAAAGGCAAAGTTGTCAATGTTTATTACGCACCTTGAAAACTGACAGACTAACACCTACGGACTGACTGCATGGTTCATGCTAACCAAATATATACACACCTCACATACTTCTTTGTTCTATATACAATTTCCCAATGGATTCACACAGACCTTAAAATCGGGGGAAATCTGAAGGGTGTGAAATTTCCCTCTGTGTTTCAACTGTGGATTATATCAGCTTCCACCAAGAATTTCTGTGCTGCTACTACACTGTAGTTGCTAAAAGCTGTAGTAGCTCTTGGTGGGCATTGGTGGAACAGAGCGGGTAATCTTCATGGAGCACTTCTGGGGAGAGATCTCAGAGATGGGTGGAACAGAGGCCTATGATCTTAGAAGTGATGCAGAAGATTTTGATCAGCTTCTTGTCTATAAGGGAAATCAGAGGCAGACGGCAATACGGCAGGTCAAAATAAATTTTGCCTCCCACAATAAGACTTTCTTAAATGCAAAAAAAAAAAACCCACTCTAGTTCCTTCCTGCAGTTCATAGGGTAAGGCCTCTCCCCAAGACTGTGCAGAAATGCACCTGTAGACTGTAGACATGTAATGAGTCAAGTAGTACAAGCTTGATAAGATCTGTCAGGCCACAATAATAAACAGACAAAGCAGTCAGAATGTAGACAGCATTCATTCCCAAAGTGTTAAAAACATGTTTCACTGGCTGACCAACTTGTAGTCATTCCATTTCCATGAACTGTTTCCACTGCCACATACTCTCATTACCACTACATGCAAGAACAAAATCCAACCCCACTAAGCCCCTTCCAACTTCAACCCCCCACCCCCACCCCCCACAATATGCAGTTAGGTACCAGCTAAAAGTCTCTCTCACTCTCATTCTTTCATTCATTTATTCTCTCACATTTTCATATTATGTGAACAGTTCAGACAGCTAAAATCACACATCTTTCTCCACCAGCAAACAGCCTTGCTGTTGACACCAGGTGAGAAAGGAATTTTCAAAAATAACTTTAACTCACTGAACTCCAGTGCTGTGTCCTAAAGTAACCTGGATACGGTGCATAGCATAGCTGGTCAAGTTCTATCCAACCTTGCTCACAATGCCTACAGAAGAAAATATGTAAAGCAGTGTCTTAACATGTGCAGTCTGCTGCCTGACACTCCGTATTGTCAACATTGTTTACGCGCTGCCGTCTCTTAACATGCTGCCTGGCATACTGACAGCTAGATGGAATGTGACCCAAAGCAGATAACTCATGTGATCACAACTATAGCTGCGCTCGGTGATGAGAAAAACAATACCTTACTGCATTGTTTTTATTACAGCAAAAAGAAAAAAAAACAGAAACAGAAAGCAAGAAAGAAAAACATGTCGTAGACAGCCTACATTGCTTTGTGTTGTGGCAACCGGCGTTGGGAGTATTTCACTGGCTTTTGATGGGGCAGCAGCAGATGACCAGAGGTAAATCAAACCTTTCTTGCACAGGATAGAGATACTTTGATGGCCTGCTCCATCTGGTCATGTATTACAAAAGCCAGACACCAAAAGCTGCTTTTTGGGGGAGGGGGGAGACATCTGCCTTTGTCATTTTTGTTTGTGTCATTCCATAAATAGGGCTGTGCCGAAGGTCGGTGAGTTTAGCCACACCACTCACAATACTTGTCGTATTATTGCCTAATGTTATCAAATGTGTCATCAGCTTTCAGTTCAGTTGACCAATCACCACCCTATTCCTGGGCTAATGTCAGTGCTGTCAGTTGACAGCAGAGACCCAAAGGCAGTGTCTGGATGACATCATGACATCCGGGCACATGTCAGCAGCTATCTGCAGTGTAGATTAAGACACAGCTTAACAGGACATCACCACTAGCTATGAATAGCCCATTGACCTAGTCGATAGCCAATGAACTCTTGTGCTGGGAACTTCAAGGCTCCAAACAATAATGATGTTAACAAGTGCTTAACATAAGACAAGGGAACCTTCAACTTTAGGTCTCTAACCCTCTTCCAAAATACAGCATTCGGAGAAACATAATCCTCCCCAGTTATGCCAGATAATATGAAGCTGAATGGCAGCTCTGCAAACTAAAATTCTAGAAATTTTCAGGGGTTCATACATGGTAGTTCACACAAAAAAGACAGAAAGAAAAATTATAATATTCCAGCATACACCAAGACCTGCTTATCTGAAATAAACTCGACAGCAACATGTCCAATTCCAAGGTTCATTGATCCACTGTATTCAGGGAACAAAGCATTACAGGACAAAGTCCACTGCATTGAACTCATCCAGAAATGTCAAAAATGTGCAACTCTCAGAGTTTGCCTGAGAACGTCTCCCATGTACGCATCGTAATCTCTGAATCTATTCCTCTGGCTCCAGTGGGTTGTTCACAGGTTTGCTTGGTGAAGGCAGCTTCCAATGAGCAACAGACGGGAGAAACAAACACCACCATACAATACCAGTTGCTGCTCCAGCCATCGGGTCTACAACACCTTGTAGCGGCCTTTGTTGATGGGCTGGTAGGAGTTTTGCTGAAAAAGATAACAAAATGTCCATAGAACTTTCTTAATAGTAGTTTGCCCACATGCTATTAATGTTATAGATGATTTAATTTAATGTCTTCCTCTCCCACATCAGGCCTTTAACAATGAACGCTTCGTTGCTTACAAGCAATAAAATGCAAATTTCTTATCTAAATTTGTGTTTCTTTAACAATACTTACCATGACCCAAAGTGCTAAATTCTCATTTGGCGATCCCCAAATCGCACCCTAAAAACAAAATCCACCCAGGCAACCCTGGTAAGACCCCTCCGCGCATGCGCACACGCTGAGCTCCCCAAGCGCACAGCTCACTGACAGGTTAAGCTGACTTTCTCTTGCCAGGCAGAACCATCAGCGGGGAGGAGGGTGGGTCTATGATGGGTCATGGTAAGTATTGTTAAAGAAACACAAAT
>SMGT01011871.1:78085-96527 GCA_004794575.1 Lanistes nyassanus | reverse complement strand
AACATTGCAACATAAGCACGTTTACATCTTTGTCCTGAAATGCACATTACAGTCACCCTACAAACACTGTCACAAAAACAGTTTTACATCCAGACCAGTGTTCTCATCATCAGAACCACACTACATCCGCACTACAAACACTGTCACAAAAATATATTTACATCCAGGTTAGCATCCTCTTCATCAGATGCACACTAACCCCCCCCCCCCCCCCCCCACTACCACCACAAACACCGTAACAACAACAGATTAAAATCCAGACCATCACCATCAGATGCATGCTAAACCCACGCTACAAACACTGCCACAAAAAACAGATTTACATCCAGGCCAGCGTCCTCGTCATCAGAGTCTTGCAGGCCCAGTGCTGCCTTCTGAAGCTTCTTGCGATCATCTGCTAGCTGAGCCTCCATCTCATCAAATTTGAATCCTTTACCTTTGAAGCCACTTGACGACTTGATGGTGCGTCCCTCCTGTGCCAGGAAATATCTCAGGCATGAGTTCTGAGGTTAGCAACTTTCTATGTTTAAAAAAAATAGCAGCTTTAACTACTGAGTTACTTCCTTATATATATATATAACTAGTCTTAGATGAACTGCAAGGTTAATACTAGTATCATCATTATGCAAGCATGAAATTCAGTTGCCCACTTTGGGACAGAATAGACACTTACCGCTTTGGCTCTCTCCCTGTAATCATTCCAAATTTTACTCAGTTCTTCAGGTACTGGGGCTTCAGACAGTTCTAGGGCACGGATGATTTCGCCAGCATACCTCTCCTGTTCTGGAGTAATGAAAGTGTAGGCAAAACCTTTGTTCCCAGCTCGGCCTGTCCGGCTGTTTGAAGGAAAAACCAACATCATGCGAAGTGTGGTGACATCTCTGGCAGGATTTGTAACTCTTGATTCTTCTTCCAACGAAACTCACAGTATAAACTTCATATTAAGTTTACTTTAGCCTTTCACGTTAAGATTGTACCTATTTCTGAACGCTGGGGCAATAAGTAGAAAGCATCTAAAGGCTGATATGAAGCCGTCTGTTAGTGTTAGCATAGCTTTGCACGGCACTTGTAATGAATCTCACAAACTATAAACTTCTTTATTAAGCTTATTTTAGCCTTCCATGTTTTATCATTTCTAAATGCTGAGGCAATAAGAAGCCAAATCAAGTAGCCAAGGCAGATATGAAGATGTCTGTTAGCACAGTTTTACACCACACTTTTTATCACACAATCAAAGCAAAAGATGACTGTCCCAAGTGAAAATAGCAAATATTCGTCTTCAGAGATGAGAATGAGAGTGAGAGAAAGGGAAATTTCCAGAAACACCCGGGGTCCCGAGCCAGTGCCCTGGTAGGGATACCAAAGGGGAGCTAGACAAAAACAAATTTCAGCACTTTTTAAAGTGATTCTGTTGCTTTTCCTGACAGAAATGTTGCTTATCGCTGCCATGAAAAAACTGGATAACGATTCATCAGAATTTCAAACATAAAAAACCAGAGAAAACCCATAAAGCAAACACTGTACTAGGATCACAGATGACAATAAAGAAAAGAAAAGAAAATTACAGAACACCTATATATATATATAACTCAAAATGTTCTCAACTGACTTGCTCATTCTCAAGATCTGTCCAGGGAGCTTAATCCCCAAATTTCCTGATAATTCCCATCTCTGGTCTTTCTTCACTAGGTTCAGAGACACTCACCACAACAAAGTAGGTTCAAGTGAAAAATAACTTGCTACCCTGAGCATCTTACATCTTGGTGGGGATAAGGGTGTAAGGCTACTAAACTGTGGAGGACAGCTAATCACTAACAGAATCCCAGCGGAGGGGCAGGGAAGAGATAAGCCTGTCACCACATACAGAAAGTCCCATTAAGCACCTCAAAGCTTCAACATAAGTATGGTATTCAAGTCCAAAGCATGTCACCTGTTATTATCACACTGAACTTTCAACTGTCCCTGTTCACAGGTATGAGTGCAGTCTCTCCCCACTTCCCCCATCCTTCCCCCCATGCAACTTACTCACCCACATCTGTGAACATAATCTTCATAGTGGTTGGGGCAATCATAGTTGACTACGAGAATCAAATGTTTCACATCCAAACCACGGGCTGCCACTGAAGTTGCCACCTGAAATGGGAAACAAGGCGCACAGTGCAAAGTGTCACCCTCTTGGCTGCCCACCATCCACAGCCATTAACTCAACCACGAACATTGAAAAGAGCGCACTGCAACGCATCTGACAGCATAGTTGAATATCAGTCTACACAATCCTTTAATTTTCTAACAAAAAATCTGCCTCTAATTCCAGAAGTAGTGAAAACACTTATTGTGATTATATACTGACATCCACCACAAAAGCCAGAGTGATTTCTTTCCATGGTTCAGCATCAACAGATGTGTATTTCAACATGAGCTTGCTATTATGAACATAAGTAGAGACTTTATAAAACCAAATCGTTCTAAACTCTTATCAAGGCACTTAAGTACAAACGTCCAATCCAGTTCCACAGCAAACAGAAAAAAAATGCAAAGGAAAAAAGTTTTAAAAAAACACAAGCACACTTACCAAGACCTTGAATATACCATTCTTAAAATCCAAAATGGTGGAATCTCTGTCATACTGATCAATGCCCCCATGTAGCGCCATGCAAGGGTATGCATGCTTCATTAGCATTTTCATCAGCTCGTCAGCATGTTCCTGTTTGTCTACAAAAACTAGTGCACTCCCTTGCTCTTGGTAGTTCCCCAGCAGTTCCAGCAGCTTGAAAAGTTTTTTGTCTTCTTCAATCACAATCTGCAAACACAACACATCCAGATGTACACAGAAACATTTTTAATCACAATGTCTGCAAATGCAATACATTCAGGTTATACGCAGGCAGGGTTGGGATTCTACTGAAAACAATTGTAGTTCACCACTTCATCACTACTTCAAAAACTTTATTGCTACTTTTTTTTTTTTAAAATAAGTGCACTACTTTTTTGCTGCTCTTAAAAATAACTAGTGCATTACTTTTTCGCTACTTTCCAAATGTGCTTGTTTGCAATGAGCAAAGATAAACTGAATTTGAGACAAATTGTGATCACAAAGAAAGACTGTGAGCCATTGGGGAAACACTGTATGCATATTTTGACCCTCCACTTAAATCACATATTGTCATTGCTATCATACACACAAAATACACTTTATGGGAAATAAACTTTTATTTTCCTTGTTTTTCAAGCCCAAATCTGTCTTTCTGTCTGTCTCTCACTCTCTCTTGCTCTCACAACCATTTGTTAAAACTTTTGCTTCAAAATTTTCTGCAACACTCTGGCCCTGTTCAATGTCAAAATAAGTTCTGCACCACTAAAGAGCCTCTTGACAGCAGACAGCTTTAGCTCTGTCTACAAGACTGTGGAGGCTGCTCTGCAGATCTGCCCACAGAGTCGGTGTCCAGACCGTTCTACTCATCACTACTAACTGCTCTGCACTGAGTGAAGGCAGTGGGGAGTGTAGACAGCAGGCGCAAACATGACCGGCAGCGCTTGAGAAAGTCAGGGCAACCTAGTCAGTGAGCTGTGCACACGGGTGGCGCGTGGTGTGACCATGCACGGAGGGACCTGGTCAGTGGTGTGCGCATGTGCGGAAGGCTTTACTAGGGTTGTATTGGTGGCCAGATCTGTTTTTTTGGAAGGTGCGGTTAGGGATGCCTAACTGAGAATTTAGCACTTTGGGTCAAGGTACAGTATTGTGACAAGGAACAAACTTTATACATAGACTGCCAAACTCTTTTGTGATGAAATCTTCCATAAATTCTAATGACTGTTTTTGCAGTTTTTGTACAGATTCTAATGGCCAGTCAATGCTTACCACATTCTGGTTGACATCCTTGCAGACGACACTGCGACCACCCACTTGCACTTCAATTGGTTTATTTAAGATTCGCCGTGCAAGTGCCTCCATCTGACGTGGAAACGTAGCTGAGAACATCACTGTCTGGCGATCTGGCCGTATGTTGTCAATGATGCGCATCACCTGCATTTGACAGCCAACACAGACTCAGCTAACTTTTTATGGATTTTACCTCCTTTAGGAAACATATTTTATCTGGCTTCAACACTCATTTGTTACAACCAATCTTTACATGCACCAATTTCCGAACCCAAACTCCAGATGTACATATTCTTTTTTGCATTTTCTGCCCTTCCGTGGGCCTTCCTTCTAGCTGAACACCAACTGCTCAACTTGAAGGCTCCTCTGTGGAGATCACGATGCTGGTCACCATTTTTCTTAGCCAACAACTCAACACTGTCCATAAAATGCTATGACCTTGTGATGGCCAAAATGAGTTGAACTTCTAGGGGAACAAAAAACCTGACCAAAATAGATTTACAAAAAAAGAAATGTTTATCTGCAAAATATTTCAGACATAAAACTCCTCTCTTATGAGTCTCTCCAGGAACCATGCTTGTACACACCTGAGGTTCGAACCCCATATCAAACATACGGTCTGCCTCATCCAAGACCACGTAAGTGCATCGCCTCAGGTTTGTGACCCGCCCTGTAATACATCACAGCAAATAAAACACATAGCACACACAAACAATATCTACACATAAACCAACAAACAGATTGCATCGTTTTGTCTCTCATTCATTTCCAACATAATTATTTGTGCTATTATGAGAAGAACGGTATGAGAATTTTAATAATAATACAGAATTAAGGCACATGACTTCACTTACCACTGTTAGCTGACAACATGTCAATCATACGTCCAGGTGTGCAGACAATGATTTCACAGCCACGTTTCAACTCTGCTATTTGTTCAGATATGCCTGTACCTCCATACACACACACTACATGCACATTAAGTGGTTTTGTGAACTTGCGACATTCAGTTGTGATCTGAAGTGCGAGCTCACGTGTAGGTGTCATGATAACCGCTGAAAAGAACCATTAAAAAAAGTATATTGAAGAATCAACATGATCTTTTGTATTTGGGAAAAATATCTGCAACACAAATGATGTGAATAATTTGATAGACTTAACTGAGCTAAAGACTGCAACAAAACCTTCCAACTCTTTTCACTGAGCCAGCGTGAACCACATACAAAGAGTAAGTACAAAAGTTAGCCTAATGAATAAATGCATTAATCTCAAAATCAAACAAGTTATTGTATTAAAAGGGTACTCTTACAGAAAATTCTTAATTTTTTTTTAATTAACTTGGCAATAACGTTTCCACTTAGCAGAAGACTACAACTACCAAACTCCACCTCAAATCGAACTGGTTTTCTGAACATGCTGTCCACAGCAACAAAACTTTTTCTGATGAGAAATGAATCCACTGTTAAGGCCTACAAGACACTGTTATCCCCCATAAGTCTAACCTATATCCACCCCTCATACCTATGGGGCCATCCCCCTCCTCTAGTGGTTGCTGATCCAGGATGTGGCGTAACATGGGCAGTACAAACGCCAGGGTCTTTCCGCTGCCGGTCTTGGCAATCCCGATGAGGTCACGACCTGACATCACTGCTGGAATAGCCTGAGCTTGAATTGGGGTTGGACGCTCATAATTGTGCCTGCACGATGAAAATAAAATCAATGTTGTCAAATAAAAGCCATATTTTGTCATTCTGGACCTTTGAAATAAAATCTCTTGCAATGCTCTTTCCACAAATTTCAATAGCATATATCAAATTTTTAATACAGCTACTATAACAGTCAACAGCTAAGGACGAAGTGTTGAGAACTGCCCAGGGTGAGTTCTCCGAGAGAGTAAAGGGGGGCACACTTAGGTTTCCTGAGAGTTAAATGCCCTTGTTGTTATGATAAGGATAATGGACAAAATACAGCTCAGTAGTAGTGTCTATTGCTGACATAAAAACTGGTTCACATTTTCACCTTTTCATTCCAAAAAAAAAAAACCCTTACTTTTTAAGAGCATCCATCACTTTCTTATTAACACCACAGTGAGCCCAGCTGTAGATTGGCTTTGGGCAATTTTTCCCTCGGACTTTGATTCCTTCCAACTCATTACGCAGTTGCTCTACCTCTGAAAAACAGGAGCAACCATTGATGTGTTCATTAGCAGTTATTATAAACAGGCAACTGCATCACTGTTATATCTCCATGCATGTCTCATCACACCATTTTTGTGCACCATAATGTGCACAACTATCCTTGCACTCAGATGTACAAACACAGCTTCCCCTTCTTACTGCTGCAAATCTCAAAACTGGTCTCTCTGTCATGTGAATAAAGTTCTTAGTGATATCAGTGCATATCATAAAACTCTCTGTAGCAGCAAGTTTTGCTCTGACCGATTCTTTCATTCGTTAAAAAAAACTGTAAAAGTGTGCATGCTCAATCCACACACATGCAGATGGACATACGAAGAAGAAAAGAAAAAATACCTGCTTGTGTCATGTTTGCAATTTCTGGAACTTCAACATAAAAGTTTTTTCTGAAGGGAGCATAGTATATCTTGTCATGATTGACAACTGTCAACTCCTGCACACGCACACAGACAAAAAAACACTTGTCATCATCCCAAAATAATTTTTATAAGTTAGTAACATGAAAATCTGTAAGCACCCAGACACATAGACTTGAAAGCATGCTTAGATAATTCTTACAAATTAATAATATCCCAATCTGTAAGCACCCAGAGACATGCAGACTTGACAGCATCCTAGGACTTTTTACAAATCATCTCAGAATATCTTTTCACCAAATAATAGTAACATGTACCCCACCTTCCCTACAAAGTAAGATTGGCAATTTTTATCACAGTTTTAATGAAAAAGCCAAATGACTGATTCTGACAACACATGATCTCCTACACACTCCAGAGATTTTAAGTTCAAAATCATGAATTGCTGTTTTTTCCTTTCTGTTACCTAGAAGAAACGTAGATGACAACTTAAGACAGTGACATACCCGACAACGTACAGATGCTTCTGACTCACGCGTGACTATTCCAATGACATTAAAAACTAGATGACCCCAACAAACTTCAGCTTAATGACGACAAGGCCAAAGCCATTCTATTCTCATTGACAAACACCAAAAGCTTGCTCAGAAAAAGAGAACAGATAAGTCAAATCACTCCTCTTCTTGCTTCTCTCCACCAGCTTCCTGTCTCAAACCGCATCCAATTCAAAGTTGCCATTCTCCGCTAGAACTGTCCCAGCAAATCTCCTGCCTACCTATCCAACTTGCTTCCTATCTAACCAACCTCTCAGTCTTCATTTTTATTCAAAAACCCTTTGTCTTTGTATTCTTCTCATCAAGCTCAGCATCTTTGCTCTGCAATCGTTTTTCGTCTTTGGCCCACTGACTCCAGAACAATCTGCCTCTCTCCATCCACAAGGTAAGGAAGCTAAACGTTCTCTGAAAATCTATCTTTTCTCTCTTCCATAGTATGCTTCATTCTGTCTTGTTTGTGCCTGCTTGGGGGGATCATATGTACAGTGTTTGCACAAGTCTGCATGCACGTTCCACTGTGAGTGCCCATGTGGCAAGTGCGTGCGCTTTGAACTACTTCATAAGCATTGCCGCCTCATAAATCCTATAATTATTAACACAGAAGCAGCTGTATCCTATGATTTCATACAACAGCCAGAGATGTGTGTACAACTATACAAATCATTTATTTAGACGCATACATGATTTGAATGCAAACAGACAATTACCCTAACCCTAACCCTTAACCTCCCCCCACCCAAAATAAATTTCTCTTCCAAGTTCTCCCATCCTCCTCTGTTACCTTTCGTTTCTTCACCATGTTTGCCATGGCTGAGTCCAGATCCTCTTCTTCTTCCTCTGACGAATACTGAAACAAAGATGGCACCCCATCCAAGTCTTAACACATTCGCGACGTGTGCAGACAATGTTCTGTGCAGCATAGGCCACGCTTAAGAGCGAATGCGGAAAATAAACCAAGCAACTTTGACGATTTATTTACGGGGAATCGCTAATCGTCTAAGGTAAAGAACTCCTACATTAGAAAGCTGAATCATTTCTTCACGAGTTGCTTCCCTTATACTGTGTTTCAATTGACAATGAGAACGGTTTTCGGTAATAATTTGAAGTGAGTACTCACATGTGTTCTGTCACTTGAGAAATGCTAGATTTACTCTTCAAATTACACGCTAAAGAGGAAAATGACATTGTTTCGCAAATTTAATGTGATAAATTGGATGAAGACAAGAGTATTTGTGCCTAAAAGACCCAAGAAAGTGATTACGAAGAGAAAAACGTGCGAGCACGTGTAGTAAACAATGTCGTACAGACTGTGTGTAAGGAATGGCGAGGACTTTTTGATTTCTTCAACTTCAGTTGTGTTTCCATCAAAGAATTTTACCAATTATGGAACAAGTTCCAAGAAACACATTAAGACATGAGTTTTCTTTATTTATTGTAGTTTTATATCATGTTTAAATATTTTTTGTCTTGTTTTGGGGGATTTTTTAATGAATTTTTGAAAATAGGCTAAAAATGCCACGTCCACGGGGATGCTCGAGGGTAGGATTCTACGTCACAATTGAGTTAAACTCATGATCAAGGCTATTAACACCAATGTTCCAAGCTAGTGCTCCAATAACTGGCGATATGAACTACCCATGTCTGTCACACTCTATACAACCAAATTACAGTACATTCCTTGTACTAATGTTGCATGGTCCATGCAGACTCTTGATTTGGCAGGTATTTTTTTTAAAGGTGCATTTTGGGATCACTAATTGAGAATATAGCACTTTGGGTGATGGCACAGTATTGCGACAAGAAATTTTTTTTTTAAACAGTCTGGTCATTGGCCATTCAGTCTTCTATTACAGTAAGATAAACTAGCCATTAGGTGTCCCCAGTCACACATATCCAGGATAAAATCATTTCCCTGCCCCATCATACTCTCTCTCTCTGACTTCTCTCCCAGCCCAAGAAATCTTTACTTTTCAAACACACCGTCCAACAAAAGCATGCTCCACATCTTTTTTCTAAAAGGACATGACAGTTACACCGAAAATCTGACCTCCATTGCATCCATGTTGCTCTCCATCAGCTCTCCTTTTTGTTTAGCTGGATCCTCTTTCTTCTTCACAGCCACCACAAACTGGACCTTTTCTTTGTGCTGAAATGGATTGCCAAACATCAGCTGACAAAATTTTTACTGACAATCTCTACTGCACCCTTGTACCGACCTTTACATGTCAATTCCCATTCCAAAAGTGTACCAAAATTTAATGTCTAACATAACGACATCAAAGCAGCAGGCAATAAAATATTCTGTATTATTACGGTAAAGCTTGTCCCTTTTTGTGTGCCTACATCATGAGGGTATGCCCATCTCCTCTCCTTCACTGCTTCATCTTCTCTAGCCATGTGTCAGGCACCCATTGTCAGCTGGGTCAACTGGGGAAAGTGTGCTGCACCACACGGTTATCCAGCCAGTGACTTCAGGTTCAGAGGCCAGCACTCTAACCACTCAGCCATCCAATTTGCCCTTAACTAGGTAACTCGGACTCTTTCCAAAGTAGAACAAGGAAAATCTTTTGAGGGAACCAAGTCAACCAGCAAGATAAACAGTACAGCACATATGCTTGCAAACTACAGTCCAGTTCCACATAATAATTTCTTGCCTCTGATTCTTTCACGGGTTTTTCCGTATCCCACAGTGTCTTGACTTCATCATTCACAGTCTGAAAGATAAAGACACGTAAATGTAAACACACAAGCAACATGCACACACAAAGCAGACAATGCACTCAAGGCATCAAGAACATCAAAAACGTGTTCAGCAATTTGTGTATGTGTGTACGTGCATGCCATGTGTGCTTCTATGTGTATGAGAGAGAGAGAGAATTTCTGGGCTGCAGAATCAAAAATATGGCAAAGTAAGTTTCTGGGCAGAATATCATTAGTTTTTTTAATGATAACAACTCTGTAAGAATAAATGGTCTACTTAAGATTAATAGTAAAATATTATACATGTAGATTGTACGTTTTGAAAAATGGTTTTAAAAAAACACTAATATGATGTGCTGTTGATGATTCATGATTACAAATTATACTATGCATGTATTGATGAGTCAAACTCCGATCAAGTCTAGGCATGTCAGTACAAATTGCAGTGCTGGTAATAATCTCACTGATCATCTCACCTGCTTGTCCATGTAAAACTGGTTTGAATTCTAGCAGTAATCTCACCTGCATGTCCACATCACACTCTTCTTAATCCTAGCAATAATCTCACCTACTTGTCCATGTACAGCTGGTTTTTAATCCCACTGACCATCTCACCTGCATGTATGCATCAAGAGGATCGATATCCTCATCTACTCCTGCAGCATTGTTGATTTCCTCCTCATCTTCATCTTCATCGTCCTCCAGTGTCCATTTCTTGGATGGCTGAGCAAAATTGATTGGTATCAGCTCTTGCTGTTTCTTTCGTTCCTGTCGCCATTTTTCAATTCTTTCCCTGCGTTTCTGCATTTCCTCCTCCAGATGTTTCTGTTCCTCCTCCTGCACACACAAGACATCCTGATCAGATGCCAGCATATCAGTGTATGTCTGAAAGGACCGAAGTTCTAAAAATCTCAGTAAGGTGGTTTGTAGCACCAACACTTTCTGTGATACATGTAGAGGATGTAAATAAGGGTAATGGAACTGAAAAAATTTAGTCATCCACATAAGGCAATTCTCAAGGTATATATGTTAACAATTTAAAAGCACCAGTCCTCATCCTATATCATTCAAGTAACCTCCCTATTAATAATAAATCACACACACACACACAAACAGTCCCCCATCTCCACACACCTACAAAACTCCACATGCATGCACACATGACTGAACATCAGTGAGTACTGGATCTGTTACTTTAAGATAGCACCAGTCCCTGCCGCGCCTCTTGCATGAGCACTCATCACTTTTTTTTTTTTGTCTCATTAAGAAAATATATCGAAAACCAAAAGAAACACAAACTGAGAGAGTTGGTGATTTTATTTTCATTGAAACAGGTTTGAATGGAATAATTTTCGAGAAAATCAGTAGTGAGCCTCTGCACAATGTAAGTTCATCTGCCACGGTGAGAAAGCGTTCAGAATGTCCCAAACATCCAAACTCAGTGTCCAAAGTCAGCAGTGGGTGCGTCCCCCAATGGTTTTGACAACAACCTGGTACCTGGCAGACGTGGAGCACACCAGATGGTCCACCACCACCACAGGCATGTTTGCACAGATCTGCCTGAGAGCAGTGATATTTTAGTTCTGATATTAATTATAGTTTTAGTTTTCATTTTATTTTATAAAATTAATTTTTATTTTTAGTTCATTCTAGTTTTCAAGGAAGTCAACAATTCTTATTTTTATTCAGTTCTGGCTGTTTTACATAATATCAGTTCAGTTTTAGTTTTTTAAATTTTTTTGAAGATCACAAACGCTGTCTATTGCATATTTCAATGGAAATTATGTTTCGGTCGACAAAATACACTCAGTTAATAATGCCCTTAAACGCAACTTGACTATCAATGGTCTAACAGATAAGTGACATGATTATCATATTCAGCAAGATCAAATCTGGCCGACCTGAGGGATTTGTGGGCCCTGCTAAGGACAGGTACTGGTGACATTCGTCTTTTCCGTTTTGTTTTCTCAGACTGCTGGGCGAAGATAAATGCAGTCGCAGAAGCTGCAGCGGTCAGAATAAATTGTTCGTGATCACCATACTGTTGCTATTGTCAGGTCCTAGAGTGAACACGTGATGATCATGTGATGATCTGGCAAGTAAAATGTTGCAGGTTTCTTGCACCAATATATGAAGAGTGCTCGGAAAATGTTTGCGCTCAACGTTGAGAGCATTGCTAGTGTAAATAGCCCGTTACATACACCCAGGCGCCCACCTTGCCGGCCCCTGAACTCTCTTAGCCGGCACACCGTTAGTTGCAGCATGTGCCCGACTGATTGTTCGGTATTCAAGTTTGGGAAACATAAGGGGTATCGTGTTTTTTTTTTTTGATCCCCTGACCCAAAGGTGGGTAGGGAAGGGTGAACAAGGTCTCATTGTCCGAGGTTACCATAACCCGTAGCTGTAATTTAGGTGCCGCTAGGCTTTTCCCTAGGGAAGGATGGCACCGCTGAAAGATCAGGGCGAACTACAGACCAGGGAGAAGAAACCTCTGCACGAATGAAAAGGATTGAACAAAAATGCAATTGCATTTATTTTTCGTTTTACTTGATTTTCGTTCTTGTTTTAGTTCGTTCACAGATCACAAATTTTTATTTTTATTTCGTTTTAGTTTCTCTGTTTGCATTAATTTCAGTTCTTGTTCTTGTAAAACGAAAAACAATATTTTTAGTTCTACTTTTAGTTTTCATTATGAAAATATCACTGCCTGAGAGCCTGCTCCACCTCGCAAGCTGCTGTCGGCCTCGGCTGGACAATGTTCAGCTCTCTCTGCAGATGGTCCCATAGGTGGTCGACTGGCTTAAGGTCTGGGCTCATGGAGGGCCAAGGCATCATCTGAATGTTGTTTCGCTGCAGGAAGGCTGTGGTGAGCCTTGAGGTGTGGGACGGCCATTGTCATGCTGAAATGTAAGGTTGCCATGCTGCTGGAAGTATGGCACGACGTGGGGCCTCAGCACCTGGTCCACATCGCCTTGTGCTTTCATCCTGTTACCCCATCGAGGGCTGATGTTCTGGAAAAAGACTGGGCCAACGAGTCAGTTGAGACAACTCCACCTCAAATCATGATGCTGGTGCATCCCCAGTGGTCGTGCTGCAGGATGAAGTAGTTGGCGTACCTATCGTTCTCCTTCCTCCATATTCTAATGTGGCCATCGGCGTGGTTGATGAAAAAAAAGCTTTCATCAGAGAAGAGGATGTCTTGCCATCGCTGCAATATACAGTTCAGGTGCTGCTGGGTCCACTGATTCTCTGCTGCCAATGTTGTGCATTCAGCATTGACTGCCGTGCAGGACAGCGGCAGTATAGCTGTCGCTCGGACAACCACCGACGCGTAGTCTGCTGGCTGAAGGCGGCTCCATGGCTCCCGACAGTGGCTTTGACCATCTCTGCAGAATGGAGGAATGATAGGCGCAGGTGGTCACGTAGATCTGCCTGTCTTTTCATGATGTCGTCTGCTTCTGACTCCATCCCAAGTGCTGCCAGTGGTTTGACAGCGAGCCCACAAATGACAGATTGTGCAAACTGCCACACCAGTGCATGTCCGACAACACTTGGGCAGTTTCCAGTCTGCAGTAATCCGATTGCTCTTTCCCGATCTGTAGTGTTCAGTCAAGGCATTCTTCTGCTGCTGACAGGTGGTCTGTCTGGGTGCGTGCGAGCATCAGCTTTTGTTCTTAGTGGGTGATGCCCTCTGTTCGCAAAGAAAGTTCTAGTCTAGCTGCTTTTGTTCACGCTGCATAAGCGAAAACCACTGTCCAACTTTAGCATGCCAAAAGGGACATTTTTTTGCACCAGGCACATCATTATCAAGGGCTACACTCAACAGACCATGCGACCTCATGTCAACCTATTTTTTGTTGCTATCATTGTACCCGAATGCAGGAAATTTGACAACTCCTTGCTCATGTCAATCTACATTTCTGTTGGTTTTGAGTATATGTATAACCTTTGAGTGTGACAGACCTACTGTATAAGGTTTGAGTATAACAGTCCTAAAATATTAGGGAGGGCTTGTTTCAGTTTTATGTGGTTCAACATTATGCCAGCAGTTTAGGCTTTGTCTCTGCAAGGGGGATGTGGTGGTGGACAGGACCATACTTGTAACCTAGGCAATGAAACCTCTGCAAAACTTATAACTGCACAAAGACGGTCAGTTTAGAGAGGCACTTTTCATAGTAAGAGCAGGGAAAAATGGGGTCTGTGCAATGTTTTGACTCCTCAACACAATCTTTGGTTGCAGCTGGATTTTAACCTGCAATCTGGGCATGCCAGTCAGGCTCATTAGATGGGAGGATGGCGGAAGGGGAGAGATGGCAGCACAAGGAATCCATGATAAAAGCAAGAAGTCTGACATCGCATGAAAACTGACATCACATGAAAACTTGCTTCAAATACAGTTTTATAAATTACTGATTAACCTGGATCATGATGCCTAGAAGTGACAGGCAGTCTGTAGCAACTAGCAATTTTTTGGGCTTTGCATTCGTTACTTCTGGTCACCAATAGCAGCATGTGTGTGCATTCATATAAAAACATCTC
Organism: Lanistes nyassanus; assembly: GCA_004794575.1. NCBI lineage: Eukaryota > Metazoa > Mollusca > Gastropoda > Architaenioglossa > Ampullariidae > Lanistes > Lanistes nyassanus. The sequence goes on along the minus strand of SMGT01011871.1, from coordinate 82,303 downwards.
TCAATCTTGTTGCAATTTTTACCTTACTAATGGGCTCATCTTTCACAGACAGAAATCCCTCACGGTGAGTCACACGTTTCTCTGGACTCTGAGATTTACTCTTTGACCGCCTGCTTTTCTCCTTCCTAAAACACAGAAACACTGCCATGCATACCAACAATGTCTGACTAAAAATAATAATAAAGTGTATTATTATTACTAGTTGCTATTAATAACAATAACTCAGCTTATAAAAATCCAGACAGACATTGAGATAATCAATCTGAGATTTCTATACAGCAACAAGCAACGGATAAGCCATAAACTGCGAAGTCACCACAGTGATCGCTGACTGTGATCTATATATAGCCATCAGTCCTTTAACCCAGTTTTGAAATCATTTTTGACAGCATCTTACACTGTCTTGTACTGTTACTAACATTACAGTGTACTGCTCAAAACAATTAAAAGACATCAACATCTTAATTTGCAAGAGCACAACATCCAATCCCATACATTTGGATTCAGATTGTTCCATGCTGCAACAGTGAATGTCAGTGCACATGGAAAACCACAATGCACGTGTAAACCATGTGTGAGCGGAACACAATTCAGCCAAAATTGGGGGACTGGTGGGTGTTTATGGATGCAGTTGAAGAACAGTTTGTAACCCTGCCTCCAAGACGATGATTCGGTGATGCTGAACATGGCAGGACGATTGGGCGGTTGAAAGAAAGCATCAGAGTCCAAGAGAGTATCGGATTCACCTATTGTGACATTGACTCATTGAGAGACCGCTACAATCAGACAGGAAGCATCAGGGAGCACAGTCATTCTGTCAGCTTTATGGGACAGAACAGCCACTACCAACACATTCAGAGGGCAGCTGCAAGCACCCAGGAATGTTACCGTCTGCAAACAACCAGACGATTAGTAAGTAGCTGTGTGAGACTACCCTGCATTAAAGGTGTCTCGAAATATGACCTGTCCTGACATCCCCTCATCACGCTTCTCAGCTGGTGTGGGCCTGGCATCATCTGGGTTGGGACACACCAGCAGCAGCCCAGAGTTCTCTTCACCGATGAATCCCACTGTGCCAGATCGTTTCACAATGGCAGAATCCATGTGTGGAGGTGAAAAGGCAAGCAGGATGTTCTGGGCTGTCATCTGCAAACACTTAACCACCCACTGCGCTGAACCTGCTCTGACTTTTACATATGTGGGTTCTGTCCTTCATGGCAGGGAATCTTGCTGTTGCAATGAAAATACCCCATTAAATCTGTCATTTGTCATTACTGCTCTTTCAATTTCTTTTTAGTACACACACACACACATGCAATGGAGGTCCTCTTCATCATCCAGTGAGAAAATGCAAATTTCTTATCTAAATTTGTGTTTCTTTAGCAATACTTACCATGACCCATCATATGCCCACCCTCCTCCCCGCTGATGGTTCTTCTGGCTTGAGAAAGTCAGCTTGAGCCGCTCAGTGAGTTGTGCGCACGAAGTACAGGCTCTGTGCGGATGCGCGGAGGGGGCTTACCAGGGTTGCTGTGTGGGTTTGTTTTTTTGGAGGTTGGGGTTAGGGATCGCTAAATTGATAATATAGCACTTTGGGTCATGGTAAGTATTGCTAAAGAAACACAAATTTAGATAAGAAATTTGCATTTTCTTGTCACAATACTATACCATGACCCAAAGTGCTGATTTAGCACAAAACGGAGGTGGTGATGTTATTCCTGACGAAACAACTTACCAGGGTTAGGAGGACGAAGACGACAGAGGTGTAGGGGAACTGTCGCCTACACCCGAAGTCTGTCCTCCTGGCGCCAAGAGAGATCCTGCAGGAGGATCGTCCCAGCGCCTGCAGACCACCCACGGAGCTTCGAGGAGTGCGTGCCCAACAGAAGCGAGGGGGTGGTCCGCCCGACCCCCTGAAAGCAAACAAATGCTAGGAGGGGTCTGCCATCCCCACCTTGAGTAGGTGTAGGAGGTACACCCCACAAAGGAGGGACAGAAGCGAGAGAAGGGTGATCGATACTCTTGCAGTGAGCATGCAGAAGAGGCGTCTCTGATGCTTCTCATCCACCATCTCGGTGCCGTTGGCAAGTGAGACCAAACCCCAGTCCGACTCAGCCAGTTCCGTCCCAGGAGAGGAAACAGGAGAGTGGACAAAGAAGCCCCCTCTGCTGAGTGCAAGTGCGTGGTGTGCAAACTTGGCAACTGCGCACCCTCAGCAACATGCGAGGTACGGTGTCGTCGAATGCACGGTAACGGGCATCAGCAAGACGGACACCGACATGCCGTGGGGGGGAAGTGTGCATAAGCAAGTCCGCCCCTAGTGGCATGCGACCATATGGACGCCACATGGAACGCGAAGAACCAGTGACCGTCCCTCCCCAGGGAACCTGCGAGAGAAGCAACGGTGCTACTCTAGCACCAATGAGGGGAGAAAATAGTCTGAGTAGAGGCGAAGCCCTCGCCACAGGAAGGAAGTGCGCAGCACTGTCCACCAGTGGCGTAGCAGGTTTTCTCTGTGGGAGAGAAAAGGGCGATCGCGCTCCTGACCAGGAAACACCGTGTCAGAGGCGGCAGACGCGTGAGCACGTATGAAACCTGAAGTCATGCTGAGTAAGAGGTGACGCCCAAGCCACGATAAGGAAGTGCGTATCACAGCCCGCTAGTGGCGTGTCAGGTCTCCTCTGTGGTAAGAGAAAAAAGGCGAGCGCTCCCCCGACCAGGACGCACAGTGTCAGAGGCGGCAGACGCATGAGCATGTACGAAACTGGAAGGGGGTGTCGGCGTGATGCACACCTGAAGGGTGGGGAACCTCCGGTGGGTGGCCAGAAGGGGGAGGCACTTGCCCCTGGCAGGAATACAGGTGGCTTCCCACTGCGGGGAAAAACGTGTACCTACTCTTCCTCCATAACGACCGACAGTGACGTCCACTGGGCGGCACTGGCCGCCAGCGAGGCAGACATCGACATGCCGTGGGGGGGGGGGGGGGGTGATTGCAAGCAAGACCGCCCCATAGGCATGAGACCAAAGGGAACGCCACATGGCACAAGAAGTACCAGTGAGCGTCCTCACCCCAGGGGAGCCCGCTAGAGTAGCCACCATGCATAACTCTAGTCCCCATGGCAGGTGAAACTGGTCGGTGTGAAAAATGATGCTCTTGCATCAAGGCGGAAAAAACCGTGCAGCCCCTGTGTAGATGGAACGCTCAAGCGCAGGGAGGGCAGAATCCATTACACCAGACATGTCTAGCACATCCCTGAGCGCTGTCTCGCACTGGTCTGCCACAGACCAGCGCAAGCTCAGTGAGGAAGGAGGTCGTGACCCCGGGGGCAACAGAACCAGAACTTCCAGCTAGAATCACGGGCTGACCACGAAGTGGTTCTGCACGGCTTGGGTGGGGCCGGACGGTACCCACCGGGGCCGCCTGGGCGAGGGAAGACAAGGCTTCCTGCAGTGGATCAGTGACGGGTGCAGCCGGACGCTGTTTGAAATGGTAGTCAGACCACCATTCCTGACAGTTGACCGCACCAACAGCAACGCACGCAGACAGAGTGACTGTGAACAAGGTGCATGAGGGTGAATCGAGGGGAACCAAGATGCGTCTCGTTCAACCTGTGATTGCTGCGTCACACACTGAGTTGCGAAAACCTGCAGGAGGACCGCAAGCGCCGAAATGGAGGCGAGAAGCGCACCTGGCTTCTCGTCCGCCGTCTCGGGGGCAGGCACCCCCGAGACATCTCCCCCTTCCCACTCATCGTTCTTCAACTCAGGTGAGGAGCACAGATGGTGGGATGCGAAGCCCCCTTCAGCAAGCGGGTGTGCACTGGTGGGCACTACCGGTGTCACGCTACGGATGGTTTTCTTCAGCGCTGTATTGTTCGTTGTATTCTTTTTTAAGATCGTCTCACTTCCTTTCATTCATTGAATTGATAGTAAGCTTCCTTTCATTCATTGAAGGATTGACACGTTAGTGACGCATAAAATTGTGTAGTCATAGAAGGAAAGACGTCACGCATTCTTTCATAGAAGCGCGTAAATATCAGCTTCGAGAAACCAATGAGAAGGTGTAAATCGGGTTGTTAAGGGAAACAGAGAAAAACTTTGGGGAGGAAGCCTAACGCTTCGGGAGTTTTGGAAGAGAAGCTACAGAGGTCAGACGTGTGTGCAAGCTTGCGAATCTTGCCAACGGTTTTTCCTACAGAACTAGACGCGTTGCTATTC